>CAMXCT020000640.1:49922-227778 GCA_947184155.2 Cladocopium goreaui | reverse complement strand
TTCCCTAGCTTGGGAAGCCCCCACGGGGGGGGAAAGTGAAAATTCCCTAGCTTGGGGAGCCCCCACGGGGGGGGAAAGTGAAAATTCTTAGCTTGGGAAGCTTCACGGGGGAAAAGTGAAAATTCCGTCGCTTGGGAAGCCCCCACCAAGGGGAAAAGCGAAAATTCCCTAGCTTGGGAAGCCTCCACGGGGGGGAAAAGTGAAAATTCTCGCCTGGGAAGCCTCTACGGGGGGGAAAAGTAAAAATTGCTTAGCTTGGGAAGCCCCAATTGGAAGCATTGTCGAACATGATGTTTTCGACCGGTTTTATGGCGACAAAAGTGTAAAGTACCGTGCTTTGAAGGAAACCATTGCAAAAACATGGAAACACATTCAAAGAACACGGGATTTGTGGGACTATCTAGGCGTCGTTGTCTAGCTATTGGAAATTCCGCAGCTTGGAGAGCCTCCAAGGGAGGGAAAAGTGAAAATTCCATAGCTTGGGAAGCTGTCACGGCGGGGAAAAGTGAAAATTCCCTAGCTTGGGAAACCCCCCAGGGGGGGGAAAAGCGAAAATTCCCTAGCTTGGGGAGCCCCCACGGGGGGGGAGGAGGGGGGGGAAGTGAAAATTCTTAGCTTGGAAGTTCACGGTGGAAAAAAAAGTGAAAATTCCGTAGCTGGAAGCCCACACAAGGGAAAAGCGAAAATTCCCTAGCTTGGGAAGCAGCCCTCCCACGGGGGGGAAAAGTGAAAATTCTGCTGGGAAGCCTCTACAGGGGGGGGTGAGGTGCTTTTCCATTATTAGGGGAGCCCTGGAAACTAGTATACAACACCTGCGGACAAGAAGTGGCTGCTGCACTCTTTTTCTATGCTGCGGAATTGCTGCTAGTCTTGAGCCATGCGGAGTGCGCATGAAAGATATGAATTAGGTGTACATGTCAACATGCATGAATGCATTGTGGAGACACGTAAAACAAAATAAATCACAAACAGACACAAATTTTCTTCGTGTCGGAACATGCAAGTCTGTTTCACAGGTAGCGCTCAGCCTGTGATCTGCTGTGAGACTGTCCGAAGACAAAAACAAAACTGTACAAAAGCTACTCTCCGCTGTTGGAAAGCGGTTGGTTTTCGGCTGCTGTCAAGCTACCGCAAATGCGGAACATTGCAATTTTTCTGGGGCTACAAGCCCATAGTGAAATAGTAACCGTAAAAACTCAACTCGTTTTGCCTACGGTGTTCACCTGTCTGATGAAAGAAAATAGACTGATCCGGTGTTTGAGGGATCATGTCGAGCCAAGATCCGTCGTATTTCTGGACCCAACGCTGTCTGGGTACCTGGTACCCTGGGACGTATTCTACTCGAGTGGTGTTGGGATTTACTCTGTAGTGCGACGGCTGATCATAGCTGTAACCGTAATTACGGTATCCGGAAGAGCTGGAAGCTGTTCCTTGGTCAAGCCATTGCGTACCCGACATTCGGGATGGAGGCGCTGGAGGCTCAGGTACGTTGATTGGCCTCTTTCTAGTCGTTTGCCTCTGCTCAGCCTGCTGTGATCTCTCTCTCCACGGCGGTGGAGTCTTCGGTGGTCCCGGTGGATCAGGAGGCGTTCTTGGCTGCTGTGAACCTAGTGTTCGTCCGGGAACCGGAACTGGAGGAGCCTTTACAGGCGGCCTTGCACTAGAGGAAGATCCTGATGACGTTGGAGCTGGTGATTCTTTTAAGGATCTCGGTGCAGCTTTGTATTTTACAGGTTCAGCTGGTCTGGCCTTAGCTGCTGGACCTCGCACAGGTGCCGGAGGCGGTGCTGGTGTTTCAGCTCTGGGTCGATATGTTCTGGTCCTGCTGACCGATCGACTTCGAGTGCGTCCAACATTTCTGTGAGAGTCAGTCCGCAGCGGCGGAACACTATCTCTCCTCTCTTCCCGTTTGTCGAGATATCCTTGAGTTCGCTGCATCCATTTTGCACGTCTTTTATCTTCAGATTCCTTGGATCGGATGCGCATATTTTTCAGTGCCTTCAGCTGGGCGTAGGCAAGGAGAGGTGAGTGCCATGCACAGTCCTTTTCTGCCAAACCAAGGTCGTATGCCATCAAATGTTTGAGCTGTTCAACATCGTTCAGCATAACTTCGTCGGAGAAGGCAGATCCTGCGAACCCATCGGCAGAGGCTGATTCTTCTTTTGCACGTGCTTCCGTGACAGCGATCTGCTTACCGTAACAAAGAGAAATTAAAAGCATTGAATCACAATCAGAATCATCTCCACGCATACTGCGGATGTAATTGGCTGCAGTGGTCGATGAAACTACGTTATACGTAATACGGTTTATCGGGCTGCGGTGAAGATTAATCTGCTGAAGGAAACGCTCCAAAATGTCAATTAGAATACATGTCCGGTAGTCGGAGTGATCGTCTGCCTTAAAGCTTCGCTGTGCGAAAAGATTCCCGTCACCGGACAAAAAGTCACACTGATGTTCGATACAGCTAGCGACAAATTGGAGCCATTTCTGGCATGTTTCCTTATAGGCAGAACTCCATGCGTATGAAGAGATATGAAAAACCGCAATGCGGCATTCAGCTAACATGAGACGTCGGACGTCATGAGTGTCGGCTTCAAGATTCACTTCACAAGCTTCCACGCCGGAGACGGCAAGGTCGTCATCTCCGTCGATCTCGCAGATCGAGTGATCAAGAAAATCGAGTGAGGATGCAAGTGGGCGATCGTGCTGGTACACCGTAGATTCGGCATTTTTCTCGATGTCCGATTTCGGAACACGAGCGCCAGTGGAAGGATCAACAAATTCTCCTGACGTGTTCATGCCATGACAAACACGAAAAATGGCACCATGCAAAATCCAAAAGGGTGCATCTTTGGTAGAGGTTTCAATTTGGTGATGACACAAAAGTTCAATAAAGGAGCCGGTATCATGTGAGCCACGGATAAAAATTGCAACGGACTGTGACTGGATGTGCGGATGCACTACCATGCCAATCATACCGTACTCGTCGGCTAGTTCTCGATGGACGGCAATGCCACCGTACTCATCGGACGCCTCGCACAGGCACACAATATGGGCCGCATTACGGAACACTACATGTGGCAATGCACGGTGGTTGATGTCAGTTCGTACCCATTTTGGAAATTTGGCGCAACCTCCGATATACGGAAGACGGTTGATGTGACCAAGGTTCAAAGTCAAAATACCAAGCTGATACGTGTCCTTCTGAAACTCATGGATGTTCTCCTTAGTGCGCTTGGTAACACCAAGGATTGCTCTCTTACCAAGAAGGCACGATCTGAAGAGTTCCAATAAACGGAGAATCTCTTCTGACTTAAGGTCACCGCCATCAGGGTACTTGAAGAAAGCCTCAGGTCGCCAGATCGGAAGGGGCGTCTGGTCCTGGGCATCAACAAAGTGCTCCTGGAGAGTCGGAATTCGACATCCAAATGGCATTTCATAAATGTATTCGGTATAATCAAAATCTTCAATTCCATGACGAGCAAAAGATTGAAGGTAAGTGTTTCCAATTGAGCGGCCCTCACGCAGATGCGTGATCAGTTCCGAGAATTTGTCTTGGCGATTTTGAGCATGCTCTCGACGTGTGGCTCCGAAATACGAAGATTCAGCCAGTACGGCATCAACCAGTTCTTCGATGTCGAAAGGTGAGTTGGATGAGCCGATGCTGTCTGGAATAAAGTCGGCGGAGGACAACTCTGAGGAAAAATTAACAATATTATGTTTGCAAGACAAGCCGCAGGTGCGGCATTCCAAGCAGTAGGCAAAGCCACAAGGGTGGCACCAGAACATTGCCTCTGAACATCCACATTCTTCAAAATTCTTACAGCATTGAGGACCCGCAGGGCGAGGAAACCATTGAATTTCTTCTGTATCCTTTTTAAACTTAGTGAAAAACTTTTGGGCGGCGTCCGCATCGCGGAACAAATCCTTTGCCTGAGCGTTCATTTCACGGCGTCTTCTTGTCTTGACAACCTGTCGGCGGCCGCCCCAGGGAGATGCTGCTTGAAGATCAACTTCATCGTCAGGATCAACTTGGCCGGATGCTGGATCCGAGCTAGCCGCAGCGGCGGCATCCTTCGGTTTCTTAGGCATAGGCTTGGCCTTAACAGGTCCTTTGGGAGCTTCACTCTCCGAGACGGAAGACTGCTCCTTGTTTCGTTCTTTGGTAAGATGTTTCTTAAATCGCTCGGAAATTTCGGCCTTGAGGGTTTTTACTCTCTTGTCTGCCTCGGTCTCAGGTGGGCCAAGCTCTTGGTCGTTCGGAGTTGTACTTGTTCGCATAGGCCTGGCCGGACCGGAATCGGCACTACGGAAACTTTCTAAAAACTTCTTTACAACTGGGAGTTTCTCGATTTCTTCTGCCACATACTCCATATATTCGGAACGTGACCATGTGAAACCATCTTGTTCATTCTCATTCTTCTTCTCCCAGTAAAGTTGATGGTGGCAGACATGCATGGCAAGGTCAATATTGGATGTATAATCATTCATTCGCCTTAGCTCGCCCGGTTCCGGTGCAACAAGCCAGGATCGATCAACGAAGGACCAAACACCGCAAAAGCGATTGAACGGCACGGTCTGATCGGTGAGGACATACCGGTTGTGAGTGATCACTGGACCAAGGCCGGTAACGGCACCAGGTCTGGCTATTAGGATGCAGTCTGATTCGGGACGTAATACGTCTCTGATCGTACTGAGTGCAGAATCAAGAGTGAAATGCACATGGTTCCTTCCACCACGGGTGCCTCCTGGGAACCTAGTCTTCGGATGGATTCAAGATTTTTCTCGTTCGCTCCATGGATGAGGTACCTTAGTGGGAAAACATCAGGCTTAAATGGGCAATGCTGAATTTCGACCTCAGTGGAATGTCCGCTCTCAAAACGGATAAAAATGCTCGCAATGTCGAGACCATCAAGCAGGTCGGCTTGGCTTTCCCTGTTGACCTCATCAGCGAAGTCTGCCGGCTTAAACCACGTGTCCGGTATCGGAACAATGCCTGGTTGGAAATCTTCAGTGGTTACATAGCCGATCATGGCCCTGGCTTTATTAGAGTCGCAGATTACGTGGGCCAAGGGCATAAGGAAAGTAACAGTGTTTTCTCTACGTCGGACCTGCATTGAAAGCTCATTAGAATCAAAATCTTGCAGAAATTTTGGTCCTTCACGGTACAGAGTGCGAATTTTTCTGGCTGTGCCAGGATGGCTAATAAGCTCATGCAAGGACAATGATCCGTCACGGTGCATTAACTTCGTATGCCGAAAGATATAAGACAAGTGACGTGACATGGTCTCATAATGGCTATCCGCTAATGCGGAATCATGGTCCTCTTTGGTCTTGATACCGGATTGCTTTCGGAGGACCTGAGAAATGCACTCAGCAAAAATGCGGCTGTTCGACTGCACAGAGTCAAGAGGCGCGCCGAATGCATCGTCTATGACCCTGCTACGAGATTCGTAAGTCCGGGTGTCGCGCGTTTGTCTTCTGTCTGGATTACCGCCACGCGGTGTGTGATGTGGACGGTCGCCACGAGGACTGCGAAAGCCACGTGGTGTGTAATCCGCAGAGGCGGAATGATCTGTGCGGCCATGCTTTGAGAACTTCGGAGGCATAAAAGAGAAATGAGTTGGTCACCCTTTTGATGCGACCTTTGAGAAATCGATCTTCAACAAGATCTTCGAGGTGTCTCCAAGAATTGGCTTCTGGGTTCAAGAACAGTGCCAAGGGACGTGAGTCCGGGCGTCGCGAAAAGGAAAAACAATAAGAACCCTGTGAGCCGAGAGATTGCAGACACAAATTTTCTTGAGACGAAAATTTACTCCTCGAAGTATAGCATGGCAAAAACATAATCAGAAATATCTTCATTGAAAAATGCTAATACATTGTGCGGCTCTGACAACGTTTCAATGACCCATGTAGTTAAAAATGCTTTATGTTTGAGTAACGACCGGAATGGCGGGTGCGTATCAACGTTCTCAAGTTTGCCAGTAGTTATGGATGACACTAACTGATCTGGTTTCGCTGTTGATTTTGTAAGTGGATCAGCCAGACAGTATTCACTTGCAATGTGGCTCAGGTCATCCAAGTGTCCGGTGTTACTTTCATGTCTCAACATTTGTATTAAATGATGGGTCTCCTTCTGTTCAGGTAGGTGTGTTGGCTGAGCTGTGGTAACTAAATTGTTTGCGTCTGTTCGGATGTGTATGGGGACGATCTCACCACTGATGTCGGCCCAAAGTGCACGCAAAAACAAACAGGTTCCAAAACATTTCATTAAGGCATTCAATTCGGCAACAGTTGTGGATTGTGTTGTAGTGGTTATCTTATGACTCTCATAGTCAATAATCGATCCACGGGTTGCTGAGTTGGAACCGTCTATACGGTGTGTTTGCGTGTCGTAACCGGAATTGCGGTATGTTCCCTTGGAAGGCAATTTGCGATCTTCGGCTAGGAAAATGACATGAGCACGCTGACTAGACTTATCACTGTTGTTACGGTAGGATGCATCAGGCATGCCAAGGATACGCTGAGAACCCTTCAGAGGCCAGAATCTGCCATCTACATATTGACTCTTGAGGGTTCGAACAACCTTGTTGATTTCCCTGACATCACCTATGGTCGGACTAGCAGCGGCTGAGGCACAACGCGAAAACTTGTAACAGATGTGGACCTGTGTCCTACTCTGTAACCAATTAAGCTGTCCAAGAACTGATCGATAAGCGGTATGAAGTTGTGGATTGCACTGGATGTTATCCTTTAAGGACTTATCAATCTTGACTTCTTCAACTGCATCGACAGCAAGTTTCTGGTCAACAGAAATGTATGGTCCATACTTGTCATGAGTCTTCCATTTGATGCGTTGTCCTACAAACATAATGTCATTTTTATCTTCTGAACCGACAGCAAAGTTCTTACGCAGACTGGACAAGACCTTGGACTCAAACACCTTGTCACCTGCCATGAACAGGTCATCGACATGAAGACAAATAAAACCATGCGGTCGGCGTCCCTGAGCATTGTTTCGGGCTACCGGATCCATAAGATGGTCAATTGCTTCCGAAATAGTTACCTGTTCGGTGGTTACACTACGAGGTGGTTGGTAGGTCCTTGTCTTAGAAGTACTGTCATACAGAACATAAGTGCATCTGTCTGCGCGTGTGGGAACAAGTCCGCAGTCAAGTAAGGCTTTATCAATGATCTGCCACCAACGGCGTGGCGCATCATTAAGACCGTAACCAGGTTTCTTAAGCCTAGCACCAATGTAAGGTGGATAACCATACTCAGGTGGAATCTGACAAATAATGTCTCTAGTTTCATCATAGGCTTCACCTTGGAGGAAAGCGGTCTTTAGGTCCATATGGTACAAGTCCCAGTGATAGTTCGCCGCCAGCTGTGTTGCACATCGGAAACCTGCACGTGATGCTGCTGGACTATCAGTTTGCTGGGTGTTCTTCTGTTTGTCTTGAAAACCCTTGAGGACCCATCTTGCCTTACATTTCTGGAAATTACCGTCTTTGTCTTTCTTTACGGTAAGAACCCATCTTCCGGCAACGAAATTCCGAACTCTGGTTTTTCTCATGTCAACAAGATCAAAAACTTCATTATCAATCCATGATTGGCATTCAGCCTTCTTTGCATCTAAAAACTGTTTGGCAAGTTGTCTCTTCTCTTGTTGAGTGGCTTCCTTTCTCTTCTTGCCAACAAGATACGAAAATTTGTCTGTCATAGAGTACAATGTCATGAAAGCCTTGTCTTCTTCATTAATGCCGTGATATTCTTCAATGATATCAGATCTGTTCTTACGGCATCTGGCGCGTTGTCTCTCCGAGACAACGGAATAAGACATACCGATAGAATTGGAAGATTCAACACTGCTCAGAGCTACTGGTGAACCATCAATCAATCTAGGCACAGAGAATGAAGCAGTATTACTGCACAACTTTTGTTCCTGTGACAGGAAACACCATTTTGAATCATCAATAACAAGATCATTATAGTCAAGAGTCTCATCTGTATCAGTAGAACCATAAGGAATTGTATCATCTGTGTCCTCTTCAGGTTCCTCTTCTTCTTCTTCTTGTTGCTCTTGCTGATCTTGAGTGTCTGGTTGAGGATCATTCTCTGGCATTGGCGATGGATTAAAAGGTTCATCTCCGTCTAGCGGAAGTATCGGCGGTCCATTGTGTCCGGATGGTGCGGCATCTGGATCAGGCTCGTCATCATCAAAGTCATCAGGCACAGAATCATGCTTGGGTTTCTTCGGTTTCGAAGCGTTTGGAGCGACTACAGCGGGTTGTGTGGTCGCGTTTGGTGTGACTGATGGCTGTGTATCACCCCCCAAATGGTTACTAGGCTGAAATTGGGTTGAAGACGCAGGAGGCATTTGTCTAGATGGTCGAGCCTTAGTTGCAGGTGGTATTGGTGGATCACCTGGTGGACGCTTTGTGCTCTGTGTCATTGGTGTGTCGTCAATGTTTGGTGGTATGATCGTATTGGGCACAATAATTGTATCTGGAGCAACAGGGATGCCAGTGGCTCCAGGAAATGGTGGTTGTGGATGATCAGGTGGTGATGATGGATGAGGTGGCCAATCTGGTGGATCATCTTGTGGTGAATGCATCTCATCGTCAGGCATATCATCACTTGGTCTTGGTGGTGAATGAAATGGTGTGTGAAACTGATCATCATCAGGAGGAAAGCCGGGATGCGGCGTGTGTGGTTCGTCAGGCATAGGAACATCTGGAAGCTGTGGTGATGAAGGTGGTGTGTTAAGATGTTCAGGCGGATGTCCATCATCTTGGTCGTTATTCTGCTGAGGTGGTAGACCCGGTGGAGGGTCGATGTTGGTGTTCTGTTCAGGAATGTCATCTGTATTATCTGTAGGAATGCTTCCATCATTGTTCCAAAACAATATTGCTGACCAATGGCTGGCAATCAACTGCGACATATCTCTAGGATGTACGCGCAGAAAAACATGAGACGCATCTTTCTTCTTCCAAAGTAAGAGTACGCCGTGTGTGTGGCGGTATTCAACTCGCAATGACTGAAAACTACACGAAAAATGATCGCGTTGTCAAACATGGACGTACTTAGATACATCTGTCTGACATGTGAGACATCTTGTTGTGCTTCGATCTGAACAGGATGATAAACATTACCAGCGGGTAGAGCATTAATGCGGTTGAGCAGGCGTTTCGTGTAATAGTCACGTACTGGAAGACCCTGTTCGTACAAGTCAGTTGCCAACACCGGATGCTCGGATGCCGTAAGAGCGGCAAGCTGATTTTGCACTCCTCGCAGTTCATCGAGATTCAAGTCTTCCAGCAGGTCTACTGCAAGTGACAGCTGCGATGGATAGAGAGCCCGTGAATTTCCTAATGGAAGGATGCATCTGATCAAAGTACTGCAAAATCGGTATGGATAAACTTGTGCCAACTTCGTTCTTGATCCATATCCTGGTGCACTACCTTCCAATGGTTGGTGATAATGTTTTGGATCATTTTTGGACTTACTATTACATCTCTTGAAAACTGGATTCAAGACTCCCTCAGGAAAGTTGTGAAGTAAGGATGTTGGTTTGTAGTAATAGTATCCATTTGGGTCTCTCATACCAAATGCGCACATATCTAATGTTCCATAGGTTACGGTATGCTTCATGAGAAGGCGCTGAAAGTATTTGGTAAACCAAATCTTGGAAGTCGCAGGATTTTCAATGATGAAAATCTGCCATGTTCAATCTGATAGAGAGCGACTTTTGCACAAAATTCTACCATGGGAAGATACTTTTTCCTTTTCTGATAAGTATCGGCAGGATCATTAATATTCTGCATTTGACTCCATGGTCCACAAACAGGTGCCATGTGGATGATTTTTGGCTGTTGTCGCTCAATGACTTCCATTGCCTTTCGCCGGCCTTCGGCAGTGAGCAAGTCGTAACCTGTGCGGAGGTCTATTGGTGCGCCGACTCGAAGTCCTTGCATTGCTGCCGCTTGACTAAGCTTGGCGGAGCCGCTAAACAGCTCAAGGAAATCTAATTTTCCGGTCATAGCTGGCTCCCATGTATAACAACCATATGTAATACCTTCAGGACCTGTCTGAATGGCATCGTGTTCTATGATGTTATTTGCATGGTCATCTGAGCGGCAAGTGGACTTCACTGCTGTACAGGCGCCCTTGGCCGAAGATTCGGCACTGGCGGCAGCTTTGGCCGTAAAGTCGGCACTGGCAAGTGCAATTGGTTCTAAAGGAATGTCTGTATCCTCAATAGGATTATGGTCTTTTCTTATTTTGCTGATATTGACCTTCACGATTCTGGTTCCCAAATCAACTCCAACCATACTGCCATCTACGGAAACCAACTTTCCTTTTATCCATTTTCCTCCATGTGAACCGTCTGATTTGATTTTTGATTTGTCTTCGGTCCAATAGTAAACTTTGTCTCCAGGAAAGAATGGTCCATCACTAAGTTGAAGTTTACTTGCAATATCTCTTCGAAGGTCATCAGATTGTTTTGCCTCTAGAAACTTTCGCATCGCCAGTGACCTTAGTGCTTCAATCTGTCTCTCAGGAGCAGGGGCCTCAGTCGTGAGCTGAGCTGGATTCATGAGCTCAATCGCCGTAAGATCGGCAGGTCTTCTGCCAAATGCTAATTCAATAGGAGTGACACCACCGAGTGTTACCATGGTGTTCTTTGAAATGCAGGCTTGTCTCAACAACTGTTTATAAGTAATGTTGGCAAGCAATGGATCATCTTTCAAGGAAATTAGCATTAATGAGACCTGTTTCTTAAACATGCGAATGGCTGCCTCAGCTCGATTTGGCCATGGTGTTCCTGGTCCTAGAGAGATTGGCCTGATGCTGTGCCGGTTGTAGTAACTCTCCATCTCAATGCCCATGAAAGCTTGATCGGCAACAATGTATTTTGGATTCAGCTGATAAGTTTCAAAGTATTCTTGAAGATGGGAAATCGTCACCGGATCAGATCTGTTTTGAACTACAAAAGCAGTAGTCAAGGAGGTTGCACCGTCATACATAAGGAGGAATTGAAGTTTTGACTGTTGATTTATCGGAACTTCTCCATGATCAATGAAGGTAAGTTCACCAAAGACTTCACTTCTGATTCCTGAAACCTTAGCTCTCGATGGTGCAATCCTGGCAGTGGAACATGTGTCACATGATTTCGTAATCTGATCAAATTTGTCATAGATTTCTTTTGGTAACTTCAGAGCCGATGTTCTTCTCTTGAATTGTTCAGTGGTCATGTGATAATGCTTCAAATGCAACTTGAGAAGTTCAGTGGGTGATTGAAGCTTATCATGAATTCTCTGAAGTGCAAGTGACAAAGTTCCCTTAGGTGACGGTTCCTTTTTCTCTTCAAGTTTTACTTCAACCTTTGGTTCAGGTTTGACTTCAGTTTCTTCTTCAATCTGAGGTTCCCGACGTCTTGGGATACCGTCCTTCGAACCAGAACTTGGCCCGGAGGCCACCATTGGCTCTTCATCGGGGTCAAAAGGTTGAGCTGGTACTTCTAACTTACTATCAGGCTGAATTGTTTTCTTGACAATCTTCTTGGAATCAGGCTTGGCCGATTTCGGCACCTCTGCAGGCTTAGGCTCTGATCCTTTGAATCTCTTGCAACCTTCTTTGTTGGTGTGTGGTCGATGTTTACCATTGCATGCTGGGCATGTGATGTCTTCGGACTGAAAGCTGTACATCGGTTTCCAACTGGAAGTAGCAAGAGCCATAATGTCAAGGACTGGATGGTTGGATGTACTGACCGCCAATGCGGTGCGTTGCATTCCAAACAGTGGACAAGTCATGAACTCACCTACAGGAGTGTGCTCAATGTTCATGCGAAGATTCCTCATTTGTTCAACTGAAAAGAGGATAGGAACCTTACCTTTGTCCAGGATGTCAACGCATGTTGTGATCCAACCAGTTTGTGCACGATCATTGCGAAAATGAATCACTAACCTTTCTTTGACTGTAGATTGTTCTCCATTGGCACATGAAAACTTACTTGAACACGGTTGCTTAGAAAACCAAATGTGATCACGCTTGGGATGTTGTTGGCAAGCCTGTACAAGGCGTTCAATGGCAAAGCGGGATCCCATGGCTCGAGTGCAACCTGAGTCAAGGATGACATAAGTCGGATGAGAACCTAAATCTACATATTCACAAAGCAATGCTTGTTGGGCACCATGATCATAATTTAGGAATACACACTCTTCCGTAGAGACGGAATCGAGCGGGCTTGTGCGCGGCTGAAACGAATGCAGATCACCGTTTCCGGTAGAAACACTCTTCTCAACTTGGCGAATGCTCCTCAATAGGGACCTGTTCAAATCAGAAAAGCACTGGTACATCACAGACACGAACAGAAGCACGAATGTGAGGGCCTCTACAAGTTCGTGTCCGAACAATCGGAACAAGCGGATGCCTGAAAAACAGAACCGGTTGATCTTGTCGGTCTGTCCGTCCTCGAAATTGACGTCTGAATGCTTGTCCTCGGAGTCGGTCAGTTCCTCAGCGGAAGCAAAATACGACCAATTGTACCAATCACCTTGGGAGTAATCTCCGTCATATCCATAGTAGGATTCATAACCTGACCAGTCATCTGTCCAGTATGTGTCATAGTCGTAACTCCAGCTTTCTTCGGCATGGGCTGTTTCTTGTTTTTCAGGGGCATGTGATGCACTGGATGATGCAGCCTGTGCTACATTAGCTTGTGGAGGTTGTGACAAAAATGGATTGGTTCCTCCTTTGTTCTTCGCATCACTTTTTCCTTTTCCTTTCCATGAAGGCATTCCTTTGAAAGAATCCTTTCCTTTCATCATTCCTTTCTTGCCCTTTTTACCTTTTCCTTTGCCCTTGCCTTTTCCCCAGAAAGCCGTGTCTTGCTGGTCATCTTCCCATGCTGCAAAACCTTTGCCTTTTGACCTCGAGCGGAAGCCGGGTCTTGATTTCTTTCCTCCTTTCTTGCCATAACCTTTTGGTCTACCTTTCTTGAAGGACCTGCCGTAGATGCGGCGCTTAGAGTATGAACCCTTGGCGCTGAGAACCCAGAACTCGTTCTCCGTGTACAGACCTGTGAAACCTTCTTCACCCGTCTCTTCATCGAAAACCCAAAATCCGTACTCACCTTCTTCGGTCTCGCCCTCGTCGATGACGTAGGAGTTGGACCGCTTGCGGTGCGTGATATTTGGGTCTGCAACACCTGTGCGGGAAACGGCAAAAAGTTCTAAGAACAGCTGTTTCACTTGGAGATAGGTGCATTGAGGCATTGCAATCTGACGGATGTTCATGGACGAGACAAAGCGCTCTCGCTGTTGCTCGTTGAGGTCTGCTTGCACTAGAAAAATCAGTGACATCAAATTGTCTGACAATGGAAACTGCTGTGCGTGTCTGGTCCTTCTATTGGTTATGGTCTGTTCTCTCAGTTCTTGTTGATAAGCTAGCTTATCTTCATCTGTTACTATTCCATTATAGTGCAGTCTTTGCTCATCTGTGAGTGCTGCCGTAAATGCCTGAGTGCCTGCCTCGGGGAGATCGGATATGTCCAGCAGATCGGACCAAGAAGCCAACAAACGCTTCTGCGCGATCTCAAATCGCCCTATCCAGTGCACGAATTCACTCTGGCCTCGATATGTGCGAAACATCTGGAGGAATCGCCAAAGGAACACATGATTTACTCCCTTCACGAAGTATGGTCTCAATGTGTCCTTGAAATGAGCGAGGCCACGATCCGGATCTCGGAGTAGGGCATTATCGAGCATCGACTTATAAAAAGAAGCGGAACCAATGAGGGCATTCTTTAATGATGGTCCGTGTTTATCTGCATCCAATGTTGTGATCCCTAACCAGTCATCAATTAAATCTTCATATTCAAACCAGCTTGATTGGCCATCAAATTGGGGTGGAACCTTTGGTGTCATTTTGATGCCCATCCGGTTTTCGGAATGACTGGTGGCGGCATATGCTTCAGGCTCTTCATAAGAGACAATCTGGAGTTGTTCTTCATCTGAATCCATGTTGTGGATTAAGACCATGGCAGCTACTCTAACTTGACCTACAGGTTGCCTCCGCAAGTCCGATATACGGAATGTATGCAGAGAACGGCAGTTCGGCACACAGATCTAGACTTGGCGAAGGCACAGGCTCCGCTACCACTTTGAGGTAGCTTTTCCCTCTATTAGGGGAGCCCTGGAAACCTAAGTAAACACCTGTGGCAAGCGGAAGCGACTACACTCTTTTTGTACACGCGGAATTGCTGCTAGTCTTGAGCCATGCGGAGTGCGCATGAAAGATATGAATTAAGTATACATGTCAACATGCATGAATGTATTGTGAAGACACGTAAACAAAAATAAATCACAGGGGGAAAAGTGAAAATTGCTTAGCTTGGGAAGCCCCAATTGGAAGCATTGTCGAACATGATGTCTTCGACCGGTTTTATGGCGACAAAAGTGTAAAGTACCGTGCTTTGAAGGAAACCATTGCAAAAACATGGAAACACATTCAAAGAACACGGGATTTGGGGGACTATCTAGGCGTCGTTGTCTAGCTATTTGAAATTCCGCAGCTTGGAGAGCCTCCAAGGGAGGGAAAAGTGAAAATTCCATAGCTTGGGAAGCTGTCACGGCGGGGAAAAGTGTCCTGTGCTGCTCTGCTCCTCATATTCCACACCACCCTTAGCCCCTCTCACGGACCGAAATAAACCTGCGGTGTGGGCGGCCACCCCACGCGAAGCGGGGTGAATAAAATGCTGGGGTCTGACCCATTTTATTTTCATTTTATTCTTATTTTTGTTTAAAGGGGCTTCTGCCCCCTCATTTTATTTAGGTACCCCAATGGGGGGTCATACATAACATACATAACATACATAACATACATAACATACATAACATACATAACATACACAACATACACAACATACACAACATACATAACATACATAACATGCAAAACATACATAACATACATCACATACATACCATACATACCATCCATACATACATACATACATACGTACGTACGTACGTACGTACATACATACATACATACATTAATACATTACATACATTACATACATACATACATACATACATACATACATACATACATACATCCATGCATGCATGTATGCATGCATGCACACATACATACATACATACATACATACATACATCCATGCATGCATGTATGCATGCATGCACACATACATACATACATACATTCATACATTCATACATTCATACATTCATACATTCATACATTCATACATTCATACATTCATACATTCATACATTCATACATTCATTACATTACATTACATTACATTACATTACATACATTACATTGCATTGCATTGCATTGCATTACATTACATCACATTACATTACATTACATACATACATACATACATAGCTACCTACATAGCTACCTACACATCTACTTATGCCCTTTTATGCATATAGACATTCATATGTACACTTTGAGTTCAACATGCTCATGAAAGAATACGGTGCAGCTGATAGTAAGGTACGTGCCAAATTCTGACAGTCTCCACTAATCCTTTTCCAGAGACTGGATGACACCGTAGGGCAAGAGGCTTTTGAACTATGCAAAATCCAAGGGGTAAGCAATAGCCGGAGCAAATACCCAGAAATAGCAGAACTGGGAGGCACATGACTGTCACACCTATAAAAAGAAAGACTTGAGGCTTAGAAAGGAGACAGTCATCCATGATGGCGCGGCCAAATGGGGAGACAAATTGCGGAGCTTGAAGTTGCACCGCAGCAGAAGGACGAGCTGCCCAAAACAAAAATGAATTCTGATGACAGGGTGAGAAAAAGCACAGGCGCACCTCCGTAAGGCCCTGGACTGCCAAAAGAGTTGTGGCCGGCCATGACTCAGATCACATGCGGGCACGCATGACGCAATGAGAGCGCCGATGACGATCAAACTTGCTACAAAGCAAAGTGGCTAGCCCAGAGTGCTTTGCAGTTGCTAAGCAACTGCCAGCCAAGCGATGCCCAATCAAACCGTCGCGGCTGCAAACCAAGGTGCAGACCACTCTGAAGCCCATGGCTTACACGCTGGTAACAAGCACTTCACATCATCCGGCAGCGCATAACATCATCGGGGCGTACTCCGGCGTCACAAATCAAACAACACTAGGGAAGATCCTTTTTGAGGCAAAGAAGTGTCCAGATGCCCTCCACCGTAATATTCGTCTGCTCACAGGTGTAAACCTGTGTGTATATACAAATGCATGTATGTCTACAAATGTATATATACGTATGTATACATATATATATATATGCATGCATATAAGATACATGTCGTGTGCAATATACATGGACATCAATTCAAATCATCCCACCGTGAGATTCTGAATTCCGGGCGCAGTTGGGGACTCAGATTTTCAAGTTCCAGCAATAAATGCAGGTCTGAGGCATGAACAGGCATTGAGTGGTGCTCATGACCGATTTTGATGCCTTCACTCTTCCGTTTTTTTTGAAGATTTTGGCTCTCAAACGTGGTGAAACTCTTTTTCCCTCTGAAGGCCAGGCTGGTCCTTGGAGATCTTGGAGAGCAGAAGATGGTCTACATTGTTTTTTCATCATGCATCGTCTGTGTGATGCACAGACCACATGTTGTTTCCGAACAACACGTGTGTCACATGGGCCAAGGAGCTTTGTTTGATGCCATTCACCATAGAATACAGCAGGAAAGTCTGTCCCATCGTTGCGCAAACATGACTGCAGTGGCTGCACCAATGTTTCACGATCCTGGCTGCTCCATGCTGTATAACGCTTCCAAAATTCTGATTCTATCCACTCTTCGCCACTGAGAGCTTTGCGGCAAATCAAAGAAAACTTAATGAGCAAAGAGTCCGGCTGCAAAAAGATGATGTGTGACCTTGGCCAGCCGGAACACAAGCGGAAACTATTCTTCCTAGAGCAGGCTATTGCCTAGCACCAAAGAAGAACGCACTAAAACATACAAAAGTTGTGGTTCCCGGCTCAGGATAGACAATGGCTAGTTTCATACTGAGGGAGAGAGCAACGACCTTTTAATGCCGAAAAAATGTACCATGTGTGTGTGTCTAAATATTTATACATATGCAAATGTAAATATATACATATGCAAATTTTTATGTACATACATACATGCGTACATACATACATACATACATACGTCCATACATACGTACATACATACGTGCATACATACGTAAATACATACATACATACATACATCCATGCATACATACATACATACATACGTACGTACGTACGTACATACAGACTTACAGGCATACAGAAAAACAGGCATGCAGGCATACATACATACATACATACATACAAACATAGCACAAGAAAACATTACATTACATTACATTACAGTACATTACATTACATTACATTGCATGACACTACATTACATTATCATATCATTACATTAGATTACATTACATTACAACATACATACATACAAAAAATAACGTAACATATCATTACATTACATTTACATTACCATTACATTTACATTTACATTTACATTACATTCATACATACATTACATACATGACATACATTACATACATTACATACATTACATACATTACATACACTACATACACTACATACATGCATACATAACGAAACATAACATAGCATAACATTACCTTACATTACATACATACATTACATACATACATACATGCAGACATACAGACATACAGGCATACAAACATGCAGGCATACAGGCATACATACATACATACATAACAAAAGAAAACATTACATTGCATTACATTAAATTACATTACATTACAACATACATACATACATTACACTACAGTACAATACATTAGATTACACTGCATTGCATTGCGTTGCATTGCATTGCATTACATACATACAAACATACCTACCTACCTGCCTACATACCTACATACCTACATACCTACATACCTACATACCTACCTACCTACCTACATACCTACAGACCTACAGACCTACAGACCTACAGACATACAGACATACATACATACATATATATTTTTTTACACGCACATTTATACGTGTATGTATATTTATATATGTCTATCTATCTATCCATCTGTCTATCTATCTCTCTCTCTCTATCTATCTACCTACCTACCTATCTATCTATCTATCTATAGAATATAGATGAACTTTGGCGCAGGCCGAAGAGGTCACTTTACAGGCACAGCAACATTGAGTCGAGAAAGGTCGAGAAAATCAAATATTCATGGTGTCTCTTCAAAGCTTGGACAATTCCTCAAAACAACAACACGACTGGACATGCTTGGCACTTGCTGCATCTTATTGCTGCAAGGGCTGCTGGCGGACATCACCAGGAGAAACGCGGTGGACCAGCGCTGGCACCTGCTTTCTCGACAAAACGGTGTAACATCTCATGTGCTAACTTGTTGCGTTGAATGCATTGACAAAAGCAGTGTGTTCTTTACTCGGCGCCATAAGGCCCATGAGCAACGATTTTGGATGTTTCCTTGCTAAATACGATTTTTTTGGTTCCATTGCGGTATCAAGCAGCATAATGGCAACCAAGACCTGCTTCCAAAAAAAAAACTGTATATGAATGTATACGCACATGTAAATGTAAAGGTATATGCATATGTTTATGTATATGGCAAGCGCGCGACAAAGCTGTGTCTCTCCACCCTGGCTCCTGGGGCCTCTCCGTTCGTCAAGATCTCCAGCATATCTCCAGCAAATAGAACAGCAAAGCCTTGGAATGTCTGAAGCAAATACCCCAAGAGAATCTGCGGCAATCTGCTATTCGCATGGTCAGGCATCTCGCAAAAAAAAAAAATCATCTGCCAAAATATCCAAGGCTAAAGTAATCCTGAATCACTACATGGGACCCGCATGCATCTGAGTTCCGTCTACAAAACATATCTTTGCACACATATACATAGACAGATATGTAGATAGATAGCTAGATAGATAGATAGATAGATAGATAAGGAGGATAAGGTAGAAAGGTAAATAAGGTAGATAAGATAGATAAGGTACATAAGGTAGATAAGGTAGATAAGGTAGATAAGTTAAGGTAGATAAGGTAGATAAGGTAGAAAAGATAGATAAGATAGGTAATAAGTTCGATAGATAGGAAAAAAGGATAGTAGGTAGGTAGGTAGATAGATAGATAGGTAGATAGATAGAAAGATAGATAGATAGATAGATAGATAGACAGATAGATAGATAGGTAGCTAGATAGATAAGATAGATAGGTCGGTAGATAGATAAGTAGATAGATAGATAGATAGATAGCAAGATAGATAGATAGGTAGATAGATAGATAGGTAGATAGGTAGATAGATAGACAGACAGATAGGTCAGAAAGGTCAGAAAGGTAAGATAGTTACGATAGATAAGATAGTTGCGATAAAAAGACAGATAAGACAGGTAAGAGAAAATAGAAGATAGATAGGGCAGAAAGAAAAGACAGGTAAGATAGATAAGAAAGCTAAGACAGACAAGACATATATAGGAAAGGAAAGATAGATAAGAAAAATAAGGGAAAATAAAATGGATAAGATGGAAATAATGGGAAAGATGGATAAGATGGATATGATATGACGGATAAGATGGATAAGATGGAAAAGATTAATAAGATGGATAAGATGGAAAAGATAGATAAGATAGAAAATGTAGAGAAGATAGATAAAATAGAAAAATAAGATAGATAAACAAGATGGATAAGACAGATAGCTCGATAGATAGAAAGATAGAAAGATGGATAGTTAGGTGGTAGATGGATAAATAGACAGGTAGAAAGATAAACAGACAGATGGACAGATAGAAAGAAAACCTAGAGATCGATAAGACAGGTAAGATTAATACGACGGATGAGATAGATAAATTAGAACAATCGATATGTCTGAGACATGCAAGCCCTCCCTCCATGCAAGTTGCGCACTGTTTTGCGCTTTGGCACTGGTCTGCCCTATCTTTGGCAGCTGTACTGATGGGTTCCATCCCATCTTTAATTATTTCTTTCTTCTGCCACATCTTCACTGATGTGGCTCCTGTCTCTGAAGTTCCATGTCTTGCGCCCATTCTCTGGCGCCGATGTCACACGTGTACAAGTGGAACTTTGGCTCAGATGGTTTCAAAGGGATGAGGTGGGTGGGTAGAACTCAGAAACCAGCTTGAGCCAAAATTGGCACTGGTCCTGAGTCCCACCCTCCACCCTAGAGGTCAGACATCTCTTGTTAGTCAGCATTGCACGCTTCTCAAACCTCCCTTTTGAGGTTTGCAGGCTCTGCCATCACTGGCTCCACTGCCTGTTCGTCATCTCCCTCAAAGTCAGGGGACGACGCGTCTGACTCTGCGGCTTCCTTGGACCCCTCCATCATCAGACGGAGGGAGAAAGCCCTGCGGCCAGAGTGGCTGCGGAATTCAAGTGACTGAGAGCCTGCTCACTGATGCCATCAAATCAACTGCAACAAAGTTTGTTTCGTGTGCCGTTTCAAGTTGAAAACAAACCACATCAAACCTTCAAATCACCTGCACGTTTTTTTACAACCCAAAGAAATTTTGATGCAACTGTTTCCCAAGACTGCCAGGCTGTCAGCGACATGTGCCTCTGGATGCAAATTGTTTTTCCCAGTGACGTCGCTTCAGGCTCGGCAATCTGCATCTCTATGAGATGGCGATAAACAAATTCTGCACTTGTGGATCCGTTTCACAGGCCCTTTACAGTCTCCCCCGGGCGGCACCTCAGCGCAATGGCCTTTGCCCGACGCCCAGCTGAAGCACAGTTCCAGACCCGACTGGTCCTTCGATTTTCCTTTCCCCTTACCTTTGGGGCTTCCCGGACTCTTTCCACCGCTGCTTGTAGCCGTGGATCTGTGTCTCGCCCGTTCCTCACGTTCAGCTGTCAGCTTACGTTTTCTGGCCTGTCTTCTGTCCCGATTGGCCTGGGTCCTACGTGTGTCTGTCTGGGGCACCGTTGTCTCCTGTTCCATGGACATCGCTTTCTGGCCACCCTGGATCACCTCTAAGACCGCTGCCTCCTGTCGGCGCGCCCCTCCTCCCCTGCCGCTGTCCATGCCGCAGCCGGGTGGTGGACACGCTCGGCCCAGAATTCCATGTCTGAAGCTAACTGCATGAACACACAAGACCAAGGCCTTGAGGGATCCCAGTCTCGTGGCACTTGTCTCTGCTCTGTTGGGCTGCTTCGATGGTCAGCCTCCTCCTCGTTCTCTCTAATCTCTCGGCTCTGGCTGAATCATCAGCCGTGTAGATCAGCCCCCAACAGCGGGGCCATTGTGTCACTGCCTCGAGTGCAGCCACCGTGCAAATGTTAAGCATCAGACAGGCCACCTTGAACACCTGCCATGATGCTTTCCACGCTCCATGCGTTCCTGGTCCAGGAAGATCTTTCTGAAGGTAGGACCCGTCTCCAAGAGGTATGAAAGTCCTGCGTTTCTGAATGCGGCTCATCCTCCTCTCAAATGGGGTCCAAACCGAGAAATCACAGTAAGGGGCTCGGTTCTCCACATACACCTTCTTGTGCAACGCTGTCAACTGCGAAGCTGTAGGTTCTTCAGCTTCATCAGGAGGGGCCCCCATGATCACTTTGAAGTTCTGATACCATTTGTCCACCTCCGATGCGTCAGGCGGCAACAACTCTGACTCGTCCTGCTGGTCTATGAGGCTACTCATCTTGAGTACCCTCTCTTTGACTCCACTTGAAGTCCTTGCCTGAGGTTCTGGTCGAACTATGTCTCCTGAGGCACCTTCAGACTCGCGCCACGGGCCCACGTCTTTGAACTCTGTCTCGCCCCGGACTTGAAGGCTATCACCCTCCTCGCCAGTCGCCATACTAGGCCCACCTGACTCGCCTGGATTGGGGTGTAAGGCCCTTGTGCCGTCACGGCTGACCCACACCCCGCTACTAAGGCTACCTGCGGTAGCGAGGCTAGGAGCCGGAGGTCGGCCCCCGGGCTCCCAACCTGCACTTCGAAAGCACGCCAAACTGGCCCCTCCACATTGAAGTGATCCAGCAGGTCGTCAATGCTATTGAGGTCTCGCATTGACTCCCAGCTGCCAAACAAGGCCGCCATGCGACTCCCGACTGCTTGGGGCACCTACACTTCTCGATTTGCGCGTGTCATCCAGCCTAAGGCTAGAACTCAGAAACCAGCTTGAGCCAAAATTGGCACTGGTCCTGATTCCCACCCTCCACCCTAGAGGTCAGACATCTCTTGTTAGTCAGCATTGCATGCTTCTCAATAAATTAGATAAATTAGATAGACAGACAGACAGACAGACAAATAGATAGATAGATCGATCGATAGGTCGATAGATAGATCGATCGATCGATAGATCGATGGATAGATAGATAGATAGATAGACAACTAGACAGATAGATAGATTAGGTTGATAGATAGATAGATAGACTGTCTGATTGATAGGGTGGTAGGTAGATCGGATAGATTGGATAGATCAGATAGGTAAGGTGGATAAGATAGACTAGAAAGATAGACAGATAGATAGGTAGAAAGATAGTTAGATAGATAGATTGGTAAGATTGAAAAGATATATAGATAAGATAGATAAGATAGATAAGGTAGATAAGGTAGATAAGGTAGATAAGGTAGACAAGGTAGACAAGGTAGAAAAGATATATAGGTAAGATTTGTATAGATAAGATATAGATATATATATATAATATATAGATAAGATAGGTAAATAAGATCGATATATAGAAAAAAAGATAGCAGGTAGATAGATAGACAGATAGACAGATAGACAGATAGACAGATAGATAGATAGATAGATAGATAGGTAGGTAGGTAGGTAGATAGACAGATGACAGATAGATAGATAGATAGATAGGTAGATAGATAGATAGAAAGAAATCATTGACATGGTAGAATCATGGCTGACTGAAGCAGTGAGTAAGTGAATGAATGAATGAATGAATGAATGAATTGAATGAAATGAATGAATGAATGAATTGAATGAATGAATTGATTGAATGAATTGAATGGATGAATGAATGAATGAATGAATGGAATGAATGAATGAATGGAATGAATGAATGAATGGAATGAATGAAATGAATGAATGAAATGAATGAAATGAAATAAATGAAATGAAATGAAATGACATGAAATGAAAATGAAATGAAATGAAATGACATGAAATGACATGAAATGACATGAAATGAATGAATGAATGAATGCATGGATGGATGGATGGATTGATTGAATGAATGAATGAATTGAATGAATTGAATGAATTGAATGAATTGAATGAATTGAATGAATGGAATGGAATGGAATGGAATGGAATGGAATGGAATGGAATGGAATGGAATGGAATGGAATGGAATGGAATGGAATGGAATGGAATGGAATGGAATGGAATGGAATGCATGAATGCATGCATGCATGCATGCATGAATGAATGAATGAATGAATGAATGAATGCATTCTGCATGAACGCATGAACGCATGAATGCATGAATGCATGAATGGCTGGATGGGTGGATGGGTGGATGGATGGACGGAGGGTGGATTAATGAAGGAGTGAAAGGGTGGATGGATGAATAAGCAAATGAATGGAGTGAGTGGGTGGGCGAATGTGGGAGCAAGTCTGTAAGGGAGTGAGTGGGTGAATGAAAGAATGAAAGAATGAAAGAATAAAAGAATGAAAGCATGAAAGAACGAAAAAATGAAAGAATGAAGGAATAAAAGAATGAAAGACTGAAAGAATGGAAGAATGAAGGATGATCGAATGAATGAAACAGAGTGAAACAGTCAGCGAAAGAGTGCAAGAGTGCAAGGGTAAATGAGCGAGTCAGTGAAGCAATGAATGAGTCAATGACAGCAGGAAAGAATCAATGGATCAATGAATGAATCAACCCACCTCTTCGATGCGGTACCGCTTCTCTCAGCGACTTCTTCTCTGAGCAGCGTCTTGTCTAGGCTACTTCTTCTCTGACCCGCTTTTGGGCTGAGCTGCTTCCCTTTCTCAGCTACCTCTTCTTGAGAATCTGCAACCCATCTTCTCCTCGCGCTGCCAGCACACTGCATTTTGCAAATTGCAGCTGCGCTCCCACGTAGCGCAAGGCCGCACTATGCTCAGAAACTACCTACTGCGCAGCTGTTTCAATGCGTTTAGCAACCTCCAGCTACAATCCCGCATAGCAGGAGCGTCACAACCTGTCTGCGGGCAGCCATGCCAATACGTTTTTTTCACACCGGGTTTCAACCCCGCAAAGCACGGACGCGCCATCGAGACCGCGCCATTTCGGACCAGAAATCGCTGGCGCACACATCCGGCGCTACTTGGATCCCCTCAATTTGTTTGTGGTGTTTCTGTGAAATCGAACTCAGTCCCGTGCACCTTTTCCGACTTCATCTTCCAAAAGTGCTCCGGCCGTCACTTTTTCTAACTCTAACATGTTGAACTGCAAACCCAGCTCTCGCTACAGTCTCGTGCGCTTTTTGTTGGCAACTTTCCCAGATCGAGGCCCGCAAGCGCAGAAACACAGACCCTACGCGACCCGAGGAACCACCACCCGTAAAGACGCAGGATTTCATGCCCAACTGTGGCACCCGCCAATTCCCCCCCCGAAACTGCTGTATACTATCCTCTACTGTTCCCACCTGCGAACTGCTATGGTTGACATGAATCGTCGATAAATTGTATACTTGAACAGGTATAACGCATGTGCGCGTGCATGCATACATGCATGTAACGGTAACGAATGTATGTATGTGTCTGCATATGTAATTGTAATGTTAGATGCGCTGTACACCTACGTTCGTATGTATCTGAATATGCACATCTACATGCGCATGTACCTGTCTATGTGTATGCGTATGTACATCCTTTATGTGTGTATATGCGCGTGTGTGTGTGTATGCATGTACATGTGTGTGTGTGTGTGTACGTGATTGTACGTGTATGTAAATGTTACGTACGTGTATGTGCGCCATGCAACGCAACGCAGAGTGGAAGTGCAACGCACATACGGCAATTCGAACCAATCCAATCGAAATTGCAAACGATGCAAGCTGCGCAATCGTAGATGTAAAGGTATATGACTGCACATGTAATGCAACTGAAGCTGTTTTGCAGATATCGTGTACACGTCATGCAAGAGGAATCTAAGTGCAGATGTATTTCAAATGTATTCGAAATGCAAACGCAGCGTGCATGTAAACAAAATGCACATTAAGAATGACAAGTAAATGCAAATGCAGGGTACGCTGCAGACGGAAACGCAGTGTAAACTTGAATGCGATTGCGAATGCAAATGGAGTTGAACACGTAAATAATGCGAAGGAAATGAAAATCCAACTGCATTGCGAACAGAGTGACAATGTAGTGCACATATAACGTAAATGCAGTGTAGAGATAAGAAAATGTAATGCGCTTGCAATGCACATTTAGTGCACATGTAATGCGACAAATGTAGTGCATATGTGTCTGCAACAGGCTGCATTCCCCTGCATTCACACGTGCGCATCCATGAACAGCAGGCCTCGGTCCCAGTCAGACATACTTTTCCCGGACTGGAAAATAAGTCAAAATTTTGGACTCGTTGCAAGCCAATCTTCGGCCACTTCTTGAAATTCACGCCAAGAGACCGCTCGGTGGCTCTAAAGGTTGCCAAAACCCACGTGAATAAAATTCCAGGCCAAGGCCTGTGCTTTGCTGGAGCGTCACAACGCCTTGCAGCTGAGGAACACGCGTGGTATCTACCGACCATGCTTAATCCAAATTGCCGGTTTGGATGCTTTCGTATCTGGACCAGAAAGGCTTTGCCCCATTAGCATCCATTCGCTGGTTTCCGCCTTTCCCCACTGTCCCCACTTGCTTTTGCAAGACCAATCTAGCTCGGTGACAGAACAGAACTAGTCACATCCCATCATCCCATCACACCATGACTCTAGACATAACCAAGGCCAGCTCAGCCTCAGTCAAACAAAAAAGTCAGACAAGACGCCGTAGTCTGTGTGTTCCGCGCAGGATCCTTCTGCTGGATAGACACTGTGGCCTTGACAAAAAAAGGTACTCGATTTCCCGAGGACCGGAAAGTATACTGGCAGAAAAGCTGCCCAAACCGTCAACATGTCGACCTGAAAGAAATATGAAATCAAGAACAACTAGACGTTTGGTGTCTTTCTTGTCTTTTCTGTTTTTGGTTGGCTGAAGCTCTGTTTTGTCGTCACTGCGTGATGAAATTTCGAAGTGGTGTAGAAACATGTGTACCTTGCGCACAGGTGTGCAAAAGATCTCGGGCTGTGGTCACATGGAGCGCAATATCTTTTGCATCTCAGACGCGTAAGCGGCTCCCGGCCCAGCTCTCGCAATCCGACAAGACCTGGCACGGCAAGGAGAAGCGGAAGAACAAATAAGGGTGTACCACCAGGTGTCAAGGAGCGCGCACACACACATGCATATGTACGCGCATGTATGCATGTTTATGTGTATGTACGTATGAATTTGTAAACATATGCATGGTCATGTATGTGTTTGTATGTTTGCATGCATGCATGTACCCATGTTTGCATGTGTGAACTTGTGTGTATGACTATCTTTCTATTGTGTTCACGGGAAAGGGTTTTTGTAAGTGTAATTATGTGTGTATGCAGTATGTTGGCTGTACATATGTATGCATGTATGTATGCATGTATGTATGTATGTATGCATGCTTGCATACGGGGAGATATGCAGGAAAGAAATATCGATGTATATATATATATATGAAAAAAAAAGACCTCACACTTCATTTTCTGGGCACAGCAAGACCAATTCTGCCTGAACATGAAATAGGAACAGAGAGATCAAACTCTATTGATCATCAATTTTTTGCCTTTAAACCAAGGGAGCCCAACAGCCGACCCTCCTCGCCATCTCCGAGGAGAACCAACTGGCCTCCCATTACCCCCCAGCATCCCTCGCCAAGCCGAGGTAGCGGGCGTCGGTAATTTGCTGGTTGGATCACCTTCAGATCCTATGATTTTTCAGGAGAACATAGGCAAAAAACGAAAACTGGAGTAAAATTTGGCCAAAAGAAAAGGATTCCTCCAACAGACCCCATTCAGGGCAGGGAGGGTTCGGGCCTTAAACCAAAATGCTATACCAGAATATATTCGTGTTAGTCTTTACCCCCGAAGCGGAGTACCAAAGACTGCACACTTCATTTTCTGGGCACAGCAAGACTAATTCTGTCTGCGCATGAAATAGGAACAGAGAGATCAAACTCTATTGATCATCAATTTTTTGCCTTTAAACCAAGGGAGCCCAACAGCCGACCCTCTTCGCCATCTCCGAGGAGAACCAACTGGCCTCCCATTACCTCCCAGCATCCCTCGCCAAGCCGAGGTAGCGGGCGTCGGTAATTTGCTGGTTGGATCACCTTCAGCTGGTTGGATCACCTTCAGATCCTATGATTTTTAAGGAAAACATAGGCAAAAAAACGAAAACTGGAGTAAAATTTGGCCAAAAGAAAAGGATTCCTCCAACAGAACCCATTCAGGGCAGGGAGGGTTCGGGCCTTAAACCAAAATGCTATACCAGAATATATTCGTGTTAGTCTTTACCCCCGAAGCGGAGTACCAAAGACTGCACACTTCATTTTCTGGGCACAGCAAGACTAATTCTGTCTGCGCATGAAATAGGAACAGAGAGATCAAACTCTATTGATCATCAATTTTTTGCCTTTAAACCAAGGGAGCCCAACAGCCGACCCTCCTCGCCATCTCCGAGGAGAACCAACTGGCCTCCCATTACCCCCCCAGCATCCCTCGCCAAGCCGAGGTAGCGGGCGTCGGTAATTTGCTGGTTGGATCACCTTCAGATCCTATGATTTTTCAGGAAAACATAGGCAAAAAAACGAAAACTGGAGTAAAATTTGGCCAAAAGAAAAGGATTCCTCCACGTCCCCCAGACCTTCTCCAACGGAGAATGCTCAAGCATTTTACCACGGATAACGCTCAGCATTTGTGAAAACACGGCGAAACGGAGCTAGGACTTTAGATGGGATGTTAATTTCAGTCAGAGTAGGCAGACCTTCATTGAGATAGGTGCGCGCCGTTCGTGCCGCCATCCAGCGCCCTTGTAAAAGGATTCTATCAAGGGAACCGTGTGTGGAAAACCAAAAGGTGGCACCACCACCACGCCTGAGGGAGTATGGTCGAAACGTACTCCCACTGGCTCAACCACACAGCTTCCAACCCTTCCGAAAAGGCTTTAAGCCAAGCATGAACTGAGTTGATTAACAGACTACCTGCTGCAGCTTTCTTCCACTGAGCCAACCGACGAGAGACTTCAAAAACTGAGACCGTAACACTTTCAGCCGCCCCAGTCCGTTTTCCCCTTTAGTAAGGCCCAAGCAGATCACCGCGGTATGGGTCTTGTTGTCAACCAAAACATCCTTGTTACGAATGGCCAAAACTTCCCCAGTACGTAACATACCATAGAACCCCAGTTACAGAGAAAGCGCCATTGCATGTTTACGATGGAACAGGAAGTAGCCCACAAGGGTCTTAAGAACAACCTGCGGAAAAGGAGGAGCGCGATTGGGCAGCTCATTAACATGCCAAGTTTTTAACAGTCTCCATGCTGCTGGAATCGCTCCCCGAAGTTTAGGGCTGGTGTTTTGAAGGGAGGCGAGCGTGTCTGAAGCAATAAGTGCTCTCCCCTCACCAGTTGCCCAGAGGTGTTCTAGATATTCACAAAGTGGATGGCATCCAGCTGGGGCATCTTACGCGGCAGTTCCAAATGATTGTCATCAAGCCAGGAAGGTGTAGAACTTCTGTTTTGCTTTGTCATAACGTGCTTTTGTTCGTGGTTGAATCGTAAGGTCATGCGCCCATTTGACGCCTGACTTTGATACGCTCTTGCTTGGTGCGGCCCTCTAACCTCTTTTTACCTTTCCCCATTTTTGCACTCTAAACCGGCGACTTGGCCGGTCTGCATGATTTTGGGATGTATGGACATATGTCCATACAGGATGCAGGTTGGCCTTTAGCAAGAGGGTATTGACCTTCATGATAGTCCGTTGAAGGCGGCGACTCGAACTTCGCCCCCGAGAGAGCGCATGGAGCACCACCAGACTGTCAGTCAAGTGTAGGAACCGGCTGTTCCAGCACCGCTGCTTTTGTATCAACCATCGAACTGTAGTGCACGTTGCCCGGAGCTCTAAGCTATTGATGTGCTCAGGCTCCCTCCCAGCGCCACCCGGCAATTTCTTTCCACTTCCAGAGGCGGGCCGGTATGCTGTTCCGAAGACGGTGGTACTTGACCAGATGTTCCGAGGGCGCCTGGACAAGAAGATCCTCCCCTTTGACCGACACCAGCCCAGTCAACTTACGCGCCAGCCCTTCATCCCAGGAGGCCTCTGCAACACGGCTTGCAAGCTACTCCCCACTCCAGGAGTCAGCCTGTTGACCACCTGCTGAACGGTGACAAACTCCATGAGACCCAACGGGAAGAATACCCAGGAGTGTTTTGCGCACATCCCAATAGCGGTCCCCCACACGCTCTGCTTTGGGAACACACTGTTGTGTATAATTGGCTGGAAACCTCAGCACAACCTCCCGCTCCACCACAGAAGCTACCCGTACCTCTTGATGACGGTGGTGCGCACAGAACTCAAGCTTGTACTGGTAAGGAGGGTACCGATGCATGGGAGTCCTGTCGCCAGCGCTGCAACGTAACTTCATCACAAGTGGCAAGGCCCGCTGTCCATCTGCCCGGAACTGGGTAGTGAATGTAGCCAGCTTGTGGCCAGGAGGCAAGAACCACCCGGGCTCCAAGAAATCCTTCGGATCCAGCGCTGCCGTAAGAGCGATTTGTTGAACCATCCAATGCAGCGGCTTCCATCACGAACCCGTCTTCATCCTTGAGTTCCCAGGTGCGCCAGTACAGGCGAAGCCGGCGGGCCAATGAGACCCCAGCCGCATCCACCCGACAGGGGATCACCCCCACATCTTCCGACATAGCCGCCCGGTCCTCTGCATCCATGGATGCCACGCTTTCCATGAACATATGGACCTGGGCCCGGGGGAAGCACTTCTTCAGGAGGCGGACCACTTGCGAACCTTTTCGGTCCACATTCAATGTGCTAACATCCTGACAAGGCGGGCCTGCTCCCACTAGCAGCAGTCCCACCGAAGAGAACTGACAAGCCCATCCCATAACTGCTTCCATCTGCACATCCTGAATGTTAGGTACCAAAATGGTATACCACGGAATGCGCTTTCCACCACCCGATTTGCTTGTGGGTTACACTCCACGCTCACATGTCCTGCCAAGGGCACTCTCAAAAGATCCACAGCCACCCTTAAGGTGGCGATGCCGTCAAAGAGGCCCACTGTCAGAACCTGGATGTCAACTTGAGGTTCCGCCAACTCTCCCCGCACCAAGCCGGCTTGCGCCGCCACACCGAAGGAGGTGAGACCTGTAGAAGCACATATACCTCCCCCCAGGCTGGAATAGGCTGGACGCATCACTGGCAGTAACCACCAAACTCATGGGAGTTCTAAAGTCCATTTGGGCTAGTGGAATCAAGGCGCAGAACCGCAGGAGTTCAGCTTTGACCTCCCTGGGTAAGCTCACCCGGACCACAGGAGGCTCCCGCTTCAGTGATTCAATGTGGGCCCATACCGCATTTAGGGATGAAAGTAAGGCCCTGCGAAACATTGAAACATACACTAGCCCCCTGGCCACAATTTGCAGCTCCTTCTGAGTAGCATGCCCCTGATGAACAATTTCCCAGGTCAAACCCAGGTACTTCATGATCTTAGAAGGCCGGGCCATTGCAACCCCAGCATCCCCATCTATATAAGCCCCTTGAACCTCAGCCACACGACTCCCTTCCACCGCCTTCTTCGAATTTCGGGGAAGAGCCATGCTGCTGTACTGATGTCGCAAGGCCACCTGAGCAGGCTACGGTCGTCCTTCCACTTCCCCAACCAGTGATCGGTCTACCGTCGGTCTACCTTTCCAATCTCATCCCAGTTGTCCAAATAGACCCTGAACATGCTTTTGGAAATTGTGGGGGGTAAGTCCCGGCGCATCTCTTTCTCCCCTCCCGTTTGGTCAGGAGAACTCCATCGCACCACATGACGGTGTATATTATATGTTGCGCCAATCCCACGCTGTTGACAAATCCCATGGGTAATACCCGTGAAAAAAGGTAGCAAACCTTATCTTTCCAACAGTCAGGGGTAAGTTCAGGAGGTAGTGGCTTGGAGAAGGCCACAAATCTGTGCCAGGATTCTGGAAGTCGGAAAAAATAATAAAAGCATGTCACAACTTCACTGTCATCCAAGTAGAAGGCGCTAAATTGTGCAACACTCGGAAGTGTACCAGTGTCACCCTGGAGTGATCTACATAACCTGTTAACCGGGATCAGGTTCATAATCAACCGAGGAAGTTCCACACTGTCCACAACTTCATTCTTGGAGACAGAAAACATTTCGTTGAGTAAGGGTTGACCTTTCACATGAAAAAGTTCGCTTTGAGGAAGTGCCCCACAAATCCCTGAGGAGATGAGCCCACGGCACACCTGCATTCAGAATCACTAACCATAACACGTGGAGTTCGTCCAATAGTTTGAAGATCCTGTGGTAAAAGATACTCTTCAAAGTTAGCCACAAGTAGTGCTTACAACCACCAGTGCAAAAGGCTTCCAATTCCAAAGAACCTACTTCTCTAGGAAGGGCACCTGCAATACTACGCCAGTTGAAAGCTTGCGCGACATGAATTTCTTCACCACGGTAATCAACACCTCGAACTTTAAGTAATTCTGAAAAAGGGGTATCTGGCACACGTTCATCCCACCCCCACATCCGGTCCAAGAAGGGCATAGCCACTGCTGCCACCTTTTTCTGAGCTTCCGTAGCGCTCGAGGTGGTAGTCATGCCCGCTCCGTACATGGAGCTCAGGCCTATAGAAGAATCGTCGCAAGCCATGGGGCTTTTTCGCTCACCCCAGGATAGCCCTGCAGGGGTAGAGGAAACAAAAAATCCTTTACCTTGGTCAGGGTCTTGCAGTGCCTGGTCCATAAGATCTTCTGCAGGCTATCCAAGAGGTGACCCCCTACATCGGAGAAACGCAGCCCCTGCAAATTGAGCCGCTCACATGCACATCCATCTTGGTTTTGAAAAGCATGCCCAGCTGCCACTTCAGGCAACTTCAAATTCTCCTCAACGGCCATCTCCACCCGGTCCCTCTGCCAACCTTTGTCAGCAGCCGCACCCAGTGGAGTGTAGGGGCCGTGGTCCGCTTAGGAGGTTTGGAGCGCTGCCAATCGTGAAGTGCCTCCTCACCTCCCATACTCCACAGCTTCTCAGCCCCCAGATCTGGTGCCAACCGGCCATCGGGCAACTTTTCGTGATCTCTCAGCCTCTCTTCATTGCATGCGTCCTGAGTAGGGGTCCACCTCAACCCCCTTTCGCTTTCTTCCCGTCGTTCTTCTCGCCTTTGCCTTTTCTCTGATCGCTCTTCCCTCCTTTGCCTTTGCCGCCGCCCTTCTTCCCGCCGGGCCGATTCCAGTCTTCTCCCTTCGGGGCCCCTCCACTGCTCCTCGCTCCAAAGGGCCGGCTGGCCTCTGCCCTGGCTCGTCCTGTCTCTCGAGCCAACCGTGCCGCCTCGTAGAACTCCGACACCAACGACATTGAGGCACCCTCACCAGCTGACCCGGGTACTCGTCGAGGGGGGCGTAGGGTGGCGACCTAGGAGCTTTCAGCTCCCGCCTGGTTCTTGGAGAGGGGCTGGCGTCCCTGCCTGGGCGCACTGGGCTAGCCAACCGAGGCCGCTCACTGGGCCGGCCTCTGTCTCGTCGGCTTCGATCACGAGGGCTTCTTGAGCGGCTCTTCCTTTTGCTTTTTCGGGCTCGGCGTGAACTTCTGGACCTTTCTCGTTTCTACTCACTGGACGCAGCTTCAACCTCTCGATGAGAGGAGGGAGCACTAGGGCCAGGCAACCCCTCTTCCTCTTGCTCTTCTTTCTCCCTCCCCGGTTCTTCTGCCTTTACTTCAGGAGGTGGGGGCCCAATAGCCTTCGAAGCTGCCCCCGGCTGAGGTGGATCAGGAGGAGAGTTGGCACCCTCTCCTCCCGGTGGAGCTTCCTCACCAGCTTTGAGGCCTGGCTCTGAAAAGTTCGTCCGCAGGAGCTCCGCCTCAGCCTGGGGACGCAAGCCGATCCAGCGTCCGGCAGATACAGCACAAACCACCTCCCACAACTTGAGCCACTTGCCCCCGCAGCCGCCAACGCAGGGGGGCATCTACCTTATCCTTAAACCAAAATGCTATACCAGAATATTTTCGTGTTAGTCTTTACCCCCGAAGCGGAGTACCGTGTGAGTGTGTGTACGGAAGGAAAAGGAAGGCAATAAAAAACAACCAGATGATAGATCAAGATGCGAATAAAAAAGAAGATTAATAATGGATAAACATTTAACGACATAGACAGATCGAAAAACTGATCGGAGACCGAAGATCAGATGGATAGATAGATGCACAGCGTATGTACATACATAAATATACATAATATATAGACACGTGTGAAATGCATCTTTGTATGCATGATCATGTATCATCCATGTCTTGGGCTTCGACACTTCTTATTGTCTATAGAATGAACTCAATAACGGTTTGCATCCAGTTTCCGTGGCAACTGTCGCAACTCACCACCTCAGATCTTTCCCGACCGTCAGCTAGCCCAAGGCCTTGGCCACAAGTGTCCCGGATGGCTCCTTCAATGATAAAATTGAATCGATGCGGCCTGAAACTCAACCAAAACTTTGGGAGCCTTTATTTGAACACATACATGTTGGGTCAATTGTCCTTGTGAGCACTGCTGGCAGTTGAAAGCTCTTCCTTTATCAACTTTGCGAGGATCGAAAGCCTCGGATTGCAGCCACCTCTTCAGCAACAGCAAAGATCCGCCTAAGAATCTCCACACCTCACAAAATTGGCCAAAAGCACACACACATCGCATGGCACGCACAGCACCAAAAGCGAAAAGGGATTACGAGGCCTGTTTCCAAAGTCTTCAGGAATCCAACCCAAATCTCCTCGGAAAATGCAAGAACAGCAGGCCTGTCAAGCTAATCACTTAACGCTTTTAGCACAGTATCTCGGTTGCCACTGGTCCCGCCAACAAATCAAGGGACACTTCTAGACCTCAAACTTCATACAACCATGCCACATGCCACAATAAATGCAGACGATACGCCCCAGGCTTTGCTCCGCAGGGCATCTTTGCCCAAACCAAAGTTATAGCGGACATCGGGCGTGTGGGTTTTGCCTTCTCCGACACGCGTTCGCAGCAGGTCTTCACCTTTGGAAAACCGCAGCTGTCGGCTTCGAACAATGCCTCTTTTGTAGAACACTGTGGGTTCTTCTGTGGCTTGTCGCCACAATCGGTGCCAAGCAGGGAAGTCCGGCACACCATCGGGAAATACATCCTCCCTGATTCTGACAAAAACTGCTCCACACACCCGGAGTGCAGCAAGCAAATTTCCACTGCCAGCTTGCCATGGGTCTACGCAAGGCGCAAGCAAATGGCTCAGCGGAGGCGCCGGAGGCGCTGGATGCTGTGAGGTTCTTTTGCGTTTGCGGCCGCCATGAGCCACGGCCTTCAAAGCGCACACATAGAGCCGCATGCAAATGGAAAAAAGTACATGTGTTTATGATATACTATATACATATACATATTTGTGCGTGTGTCTAGTTGAAGAAGTTACGCACATGCATATTCATATAGTCTGGGGCGACAAGCTAACACAAAGCGTATGCGTATGTATAAATACATGAATGTGTATATTTGCATATGCACTGCTAACCCCGCCCAACTCTGCTTGCAATATTCAAAGCTCACTTATCATACCAGGGCAATTGCTGTAGGTTCTCTGGAAGTTGAGTTGAATGAAAAGAAATCAAGCTGCTGACCGGTTCCCAGCGTTCAATTTTCCTATGTTTTACAATGATTTTAGTTTTTGTCTCCAGGACAGAGCATTTCCAAGGTCCTGACAGTTGAGCAGGGTCTTGCTGGTAAATCGGTGTCATGTTTTTTCTCGAAAGCTCCTGCGAAGGGTTCCTTCCAAAGAGCCGCTGCCAATCATCATCTTCATTGTCATCAGCATCTTCTTCTCCTTCATCATCATCATCATCATGAACGTCTACACATCTACCATCTGCATTGATGCAGATGTGTTATAGATACAGGTGCCTAGATGGAGGTGAAACATGGTGAAAGCATCTACATATCTTACACCTCCACGCAGATGTATAGATATATACGGTGTAGGCGGTGGCGCAGTGCAGATCGATGCTTAGGAAACTCACGCAGTTTCGCGCGAAGCGCGCGCCGATCGTAAAAACCCGTATTTTTTTTGCCCGACGGTCTTGGTGAATCCTTCCTGCTCGAAACGCTCGTTGTTTGTGTCGATCGTCCAAAACTGATGTATATAAAATTGGATTTTTTCTTGTGCCGACGTAATCTGTCTGAGCGAACCCGACATTGGGCCACCCCCTTCGTTGAAGGGGGGCTTGAAAGGGGGGCTTAAGGGGGTCACGAAGCCCCCCCATCGCCCCCCACCCACGAAGGTCTGAAGCCTTAAGGGGGGGCTTAAGGGGGGGCTTAAGGGGGGAACTTAAGGGGGGGCCTTAAGGGGGGCTTAACGGGGAGGCTAAGGGGGGGTTTAAGGCGGGGCTTCAAGGGGTGCTTGAAGGGGGCTTGAAGGGTACCCTTCAGAAGGGTACCTTAAGGGCGCTTCGAAGGGTACCTTAAGGGGCCTAATGGGGTGGCTTCAGGAGGGGCTTCAAGGGGGCTTTGGTCGCCCGTTAGTCGCACGGGCGCCGCGGCACTTTGCGGCGCAGGCTTGGCACTTGCTGCATTGACGTTCCATGTGTGGGCAGGCGTGGCACTTGGTAACATTGACGTTCCATTGCGTGGCAGGCATGGCACTTGGCGACTTCTACCTGCGTTTGGCGTGGCGGGCGTGGCACTTGGGGCACTGGGCTGGCTCTGGTGGCCCGCTTGGTCGCCGTTAGTCGCCCGGGGTGCCGCGGCATTTTACGTGGCAGGCGTGGCACTTGGTGACATCGACGTTCCATGTGTGTAGCAGGCGTGGCACTTGGTGACACGGCAGGCGTGGCACTTGCTCACATCCACCTTCGTTTTGCGTGGCAGGCGTGGCGCTTGGCGACATCTACCTGCGTTTGGCGTGGCAGGCGTGGCACTTGGTGACATCGACGTTCCATTTGCATGTCAAGCGTGGCACTTGTGGTGGTAGGGTTTTGGTGGCGCTCTTGGTCGCCGTTAGTCGCCGCGGCACTTTGTGTGGCAGGCGTGGCACTTGGCGACATCCACCTTCACTTTGCGTGGCAGACGTGGCACTTGGTGACATCAACCTTCACTTTGCTTTGCAGGCGTGGCACTTGGTGACATCAACCTTCGTTTTGCGTGGCAGGCGTGGGCACTTGGTGACATCAACCTTCCTTTTGCGCGGCAGGCGTGGCATGGCAGTTGTGGCACTGGGCTGGGTCCGGTGGCGCGCTTGGTCGCCGCCCGTGACGCCGGGGCACTTTGTGTGGCAGGCGTGGGACTTGGCGACATCGATGGTCCATTGGCGTGGCAGGCGCACTTGGCGACATCCACCTTCGCTTTCCGTGGCAGGCCTGGCCCTTGGCGACATCCACCTGCACTTTGCATGGCAGGCATGGAACTTGGCGACATCCACCTACGTTTTCGCGTGGCAGACGCTGGTGGCATGGCTGGGGCCCGTCGGTCACCCGCAGCGCCACGGCGCTTTGCGTGCACTTGGCGGCATCCACCTGGACCTACACTTTGCGTGGCAGGCATGGCATCGACCTTCGTTTGGCGTGGCAGGTGTTGCACAACTTTGTCACACACAACTCGCACAGAACTTTTTCACACACATCCCTCTCACACACAACTTTGTCACCCACAACTTTGTCACACACAATCTTTCACACACACATCTCTCTCACATGCAACTTCTCTCTCACACACATCTTTGTCACCCACAACTTTGTCACACACAATCTTTCACACACACACACATCTCTCTCTCACATGCAACTTCTCTCTCACATGCAACTTCTCTCTCACACACACATCTTTGTCACACACAACTTTGTCACACACAACTTTCTCACACACAACTCTTTCACACACAACTTTGTCACACGCAATCTTTCACACACAACTTTGTCACACACACACAACTTTGCCACACACAACTTTGTCAAACGCACAGCTTTGTGACACACAACTCTTCACATACAACTTTTAAAATGATCGATCCGCCACCATCTCCTTTGTCCTTTCTTCCTTCTCCGTGCCGCTTCAACCACTTTTTCTGATTATTGGAAGAAGTTGACTTGTGGGGTTATCCGGTCCTTTAATGTGTTTTTTGCGAAGTTTTGTTGTGATTAGTTGAACGAATGTGGCATTTCTGGGTTCCTATCACGATTCCTGACTTCTATTTGCACCGCTCAACAACATGTTGAAATCTCCTGGGGAAAGGCCCACGCATTTTTCCCTTGGTTGACATGCTCGGGTAGGGGGAACTTTCCCAAAATCTACGATGCTGCAAACTTTTCCTTGAAGCCTGTAGCTTATATAGCCCTGTTACCTTTGAGACGATGACATTTCAGCGCTGACAAGACTGACTCCGAACTAGGGCGGCGATAGACACAAAAAGGCGATAAAATGCTCCTGCCTTCCATCTTAGATCTTTTTTACAAGCAATGTCTTCGACGGTGGAATTCTTCTTTCATGAAGCAGACCGCACCAAATGTTACTAGCCCCCACCCAACCCGCCTCCCATGTTTATACAGGAATTTAAGGCTAGAACTTCCTGGAAGCTCCGGGGAACCTTCGGCATTGAGCCTCATATCATACCAACAGCCCCGCATTTTGAGAGCTTTAGGCATGCAAAAGGCTGGCAAACGCCCCACCCACGCACCCAGAACTTCCTCACCCGCACCTGACCCACTTGCGCACCTTTCACCTCACTTGCGCACCTCAAACTCACTTGCGCACCCAACCTGACCCTTCAGGATCGCTGTAAATACTGGTGTGTGCTTGATACAAGACTCACTTGCACACCTTCACGAACATTTTCAAAAGGATGGGGGGCACGGACGAGGTCAGAACAGGCGTGAGACATTGCACAACAAGATACGAAGTACCATGCAGATCATGCAGTGCCGTTGCTGTGACAATATGAAAAGCTCTCTTGGAGCTGTTGAGCACACGCCTTGCCCCGACACGCCGTCACCGTCACAATTTCATCGTCTCGAAGCACTTGACGCAAAGGCTCACAGGGCGGTAGTGCAAAGCCACCAATGGAGCAAACTAACTCGACATCTCGGATCAAAGCAAACCTGGAGAACAAGTATGTCTACTCAAAGGCATGACCTCATCTGACTTATCTGCATTGAAAAGCAGTGCATATGGCAAAAACCAGATGGCCCACTTGGCCTGCTTCCAACCTCCTCCAGAAAACTGTCCACAGTGGAATTCGCCGGGTAGCGCAACAAATATTGCGAAGTACCAGCTACGATCCCGCTACCTCGTGGCACACTAGCGAAATCTGTCTCCGGGTATCTTCCTGCTACCTGCCTCTCTTTTTGCATAAAAGGGACGTCCACACTCTTTAGATTAGATAGTAAGTAGGATTTGTTTCAGTGCCATGTGTGTGTGTGCACCCGGCGATGACTGTCCAACATCCTAGGGATGCACTTCTCGTTTTGACACTCTCGCCTTTGTAGCGCACACACACACACACTTGCTCAGAATTGTCTTATCGAATTTTGATGTGGAATGCATCTCACGTGCCAAAACACTCCAGTAAACCTGATCAGAGCGGAAGGAACGTGGAATTCGGAGCTGGCCCTTCTCATTCGAGTTGCATTGAACGTCAAATGAATGTCAAATAAAATATCGAAGCTACCATCGCCATAGCCAGGAAGCTACATCGCAGTTTTGAGTTGCGCCAACAACCCACCCGGTTCAAAACTAAAATGAAATTGTCGGACAAATACCGTGTAAATCACAGATTGCGGCAAACGTGCAAATGAAAATTCGTCTATCCGATCCGGTTCTGGGCTTGGCCGGTCGCCACATCAACGAAAGAAGATGAAACTGTCGAATTGATTTTGCAAGCTATGTCCACGACATCCATGTCAAGATCTGCAGGTACAGGCGAATGATCAATTCACCTTTCCCACATCATACCACAGCTTCGTTGCGTCAGGTAGGTATGACGGGCCTGACACCCCTGCAACAATGAAACAGTATATACAAGCTTTACATCTATTGAGATGGTACACACACATGCCCCGCAGCAGAGAGGCTTTTTTGGAAGATTGCACCAATGGCGGGCAACAAATGAGTGAATGAACAAGTCGGAGCCCTCAGACATTCCCGTAGTCACGCTACCATGTCGGGCAAGATAGTGGGAAAGGATTGCCAAGTGTCCAGCTAGCTGGGCCAAGCCTTCGTAGTTCAAGGATGCCGCTAACGAAGAGGACGCAGCATTCAAAGTTTCTAAAATAGAGGAATTGCCATCTGGCCTTTGAAGAAGAATGCCATGCAGCAAATGTGAACGGTGGGTGATCGGTTGAGGTACCTGAGAAGGAGCAGGTGCCTCGGCAGCAGGATCTGTGACTTGTGGGAGGGTGTCCTGCTGGGAATCATCGTAGTCATGGTATGGCCACTTGTTTTCCGCAATGTTGTAGTATCTTCGCCAGTAATTGGCCAGAGTAGCGGATTGGGCCCATCCATCGACACGTTGACCCTGCCGATCACGAACATGACCAACGATACCATGAAAGAACGCTTCAGGGGTCTTGATCTTCAGGTACCCCGCATCATCAAGTTCTTCAACCATCAATTCAGGAGCTTTGCGGCCGTACTCGAAGACCTTGAAAGTGGAAGTGTGAACTGTGCGTTCAGGATATTTATGGGGTTGCAGTTCAGAACGTGTTGTAAATTGTGGATGTGGAAAGGCAGATGCGTCTTCTGATACTGGCATAGGAGGATGTGTGCCGTAGAGGAGTACTCTGACATGGATTCCATAGGCGTATCGAAGCCTGATGCGAAGGCCATGCGAAGATCACGAAGCGAGGGAAGATTGGCAGCGACCGAGTCACGTTTGGTCATGATGAAAAGGCTAAGCCAAAGTTGCAAAAACATTATACCAGCGTTGACCCCAAACAGATGTAGAAATTTTCAATTATATTGTACATGCGAACCAAGGAACCCAGAGTGGGAGACAAGTGTGGGAGACAAGTGTGGGAGACAAGTGTGGGAGACAAGTGTGGGAGACAAGTGGGAGACAAGTGTAAACTCAGCCCAAAGAACCCAGAGTGGGAGACAAGTGTGGGAAACAAGAGTGGGAGACAAGTGTGGGAGACAAGTGTGGGAGACAAGTGTGGGAGACAAGTGTAAACTCATGCGCTCCCAGACATCCAGAGTGGGAGATACGTGTGGGAGAGGCCATTGATCTTCTGGTTGTCGTAATGGTCCCGGTCTTCCTGCCAGTGAGGATTGGGATCAAAGCCATATGTTCTGGTGGCCTCGTTGTTCCCAGGTCGGGAAGGTGGATTCGATTTTGGAGTGGCATTTGATCGAGGTTGAGAAGGAAAGATGGACGGAGTGCCTGGTGGGCAGGGTTGAGTTGGTGGACAAGATTGCGTGGATGGACATGGTTGTGGCGGATATGGCAGTGGGTGGAAGGGAGTTGTGTCATGGAAGTGGTGGAAACTGTTGAGACATCCAACTGGACGGTGGGTTTGGTGGTGGTTGTGACCACATCCTACCAGTCATGTAAGGTCCCGACGAGTTTCCTGACCAATTGGGCCGTTGCTGAGGTCGTGACATGTTCTGGAAATGCCGAACTGAAGCGCTCATAGGTCCACACCATCGAGGAAAGAACGGTAGAGCTGGAGCTGGTACTTGCCCACGAGGTTCAAGTCGATTGCGCAACGTCACGGGAGATCGGGAGCGATCAGACCCCGCCATGACGATACTCACAGGTGGCAATTAAAAGTAGCAAGCCGAGAAAAGATGAACCAAGTCACGTATCGGAAGCAATTGCCAACATTGAAAATTCTTGCTGCTGGATTCAAAAGAGGTAACATGCAATGGTGAAGAAACCAACAAAAACATTGACGCTGAAAAGACTGACAAGTCAAAGGAAAACAGCATGAAAAGAACCTAGTAAAAGCAAAAACCAAAACCGTATCAATCAGATTGAGACAACCGTGCAATTTTTTTTTGCCCGTATACCTGTCCAGGTTTCCCTAGACATGGATCAGCCGGTTTCCGGTCTGACAAATGGCTGAAGCGACATAACCTTAGTCCTCTCGTTGCATCAGGTGGTCCATGTTCCTGTTCCTGAGTGCGACGATTGATGGCCCTGTAAGTAAGATCGTCACTTGACGAGTTTTCATCCACGTCATCCATGGGCAAGTTTTGCCATTTCAAGGCCAAAAAAATGCAGTCCCACATGATTGCTATGAGCAATCGTGTACTTCTCTGACGTGGTTGCGATGCCTCTCTTGGCAACTGCTACCTGGGCGGTTTCATTGCCGCCTGCTTTGTAGCTGATGTGGCTGTCAGCTCTACGATATAAGGCACCGATCAATACTTTCTGTTGGCCTTTGCCCCGTTTCTGAGAGCTGTCCATTAACTCTCGTGAAGCCCAATCAGGGATTGAATTTTCCCGATTGATTTCTCGACCCAGATAGAACGCTCCAAAGGGCACATCTGACTTGCTAAGGTCCTTGTTGTAGGCCCAGTTGGCCGGGCGAATAAATCCTTCCAGCAAGATATTCTGTGCCGACTCCAGTGGAGTTCCGTGGATCAAGGCCCATGTGGTGTAGTGTTTCCCTTCGAAGGGTTCAGGCAATGAGAACCTGCAGATGGAAGAGGAAACACTAAGGCCAGCATATTTGTGACCCTCAATTCCATCAAATATGCCTTCGAAAGATCGATGTCGTCAATCAGGCGTGAGCCTGAGATTAAGTGTGCCGCAAGCTTGGCAGTTTCTAGTGGGACACGTCGATCGATGGAGCGAATGGCAGAGTAAGCTTTGTGGAACCGATCATGGTCAATGGTGAAGCACGGTTTTGGTTTCTCCTCTTCTGAAAGTTCGGATGCTGCCTTCATCCGATGTTTGTGGTTCAGGCCAAACTTGGCCCATTTTATCCATTCCTTCTTGTGATCATCCTTGAGAGAGATCTGAATGTGCCCTGCAGGGATGCTGGAGGATCCCCTTGATTGATACCCAGTGTCAGATCTGGGTTGGCGTTTCTTGGTCTTTTGATAATGCTGGTGGGAAGTGGAGAAGGCTGTAAGGGGCCTGGAGTCGAGCTGTGGAGCCGCAGAAGGCGCGCCGCCTGGCGGTATGAGTGGTGGGAATGGTCCTGGGAAGTTTGTTGATGGTAAGACTTGGCGTGAGAATAGGAACGTTGTTGAGGACGCCATGATGAATTGTCTTTCATTGGTGGATCGTTCCATTTGCTCCAGGCACCCCAGTCTGTCTTGCCATTGTGAGGAGTCCTGGTGTTGGGACTCACGATGGGAATAATCTTCATAAGCGGAGAGTTTCTCTTGCCATCGTGGAGGATCACGAGGTTCAGCAGGACGAGAGTAATGTCCATATGAGTGAAATCGGGCACGATCTTCACGATCAAAGTCGCGGCTCACGCTGCGACGACCAGAGGACACTGAGCGCAGGGTGACCGAACTGTCACATCCGTGTGGAGGAGATGGTTCACGTGAGCGATGGCGACGTGAACGTAGTGAACGTGGACGTCGACGAGCACTTCTGGGGACCGACAGGGGTCGTTTGTCGATCGGTGCTGATTCTTTGGGGCGACGAAGAGAGCGGGAACGTCGTGATGAGTGAGCCTGGTTTTGGATGTGGCTGGTGGAAGGTGGAAGGTGGCTGTCATTGAATGGAGGTGTGGTAGTAGGGAGGAGGTTGTGGGAGTTGCTGTGACTGACGCTCCTGGGCTTTGTCGACGGCAGCCGCTAGACTTTCTTGGAAAGTCGTTCATTTGGTTGAGCATCTCTTCAGGGTTGAATGTTGGTTGAGCAATTGGTGGGCTTTGTGGTGTCACCGTGAGAGGAGGTTGTTCAGGTGGACATGGCGCAGGTGACGCTGGCGGCGGATGATGTGGTGGAACTGAAGGTGGGGATGGTTGTGGAGTTGGTTGATGACGGGGCAACTGTTGAAGGTGTTGGACGTTGGATATGAGTCATGGATTGGTGGAGCTGTTGGTTCAACAGCGCGTTTTGATGTTGAAGTGCATTGATGTGAGCCTGGGTCTGAGCTTGGGACTGTTGATAACTGGGATCACCTCCACGAAATTGGCCCTGAGGAGCATTCGTCTGATGTGGTGTGGCGGATGGTGTGGGCCAACCAAGGTTCCACATCGAATCAGGAAAAGTGGGCCAGCGACCAGGAAACATGGCAACAGTTGACGTCAGGTAAAACGAAAAGTTCAACAGTTCCAAAAAAGATGCATTCACATATCATGCAATGTTCCTGATCAAGCTCTCAGGCCCTCCGTAGTCATGTCACAACCCTGTAAACGGCTTACGTGGTCAACCCTCGAATTACGTGCACATTTGAACCTCACCAGAAACCAAAAAAGAAGTATCACCACACCTGCAAGAATGTCCTTTGCCTTGTATCTCGAATGTCATGACATGAAAATGGCGACGGTCAGTCTCTTGAGTGATAACGAAGGAAGAATGTTAACGCGGCTTCAGGCTACTGGCAGCAGGAAACGATTCAGAAAAAGTGAGGCCAGTCACAGCGGCAAGCTGTTGTAACACACGACAAGCGACAGGCGAAACCCTGAAGTAAGGCCAGCTGTTTCACTTTACTTAAACAAATTACTAAGTTGAAAAATGATCGGGGTGCCAATTCATTATGTGAAGCTGTGCAGGAGTTTTAGAGCGGTCTAACTTTTGTGCATAGGCCTCAGGCTTTAAAATGCACAAAAACAATGAAAACTGGCTCTGCAATAAAATGCCTTGCCACCAAATTCATGCTTGAATGTGAATCCAACATCATCCAATTTCATCCAATTTTGAAGACCCTCAGAAACGCATCTTTAAAAAGAGGTCAGGAAATCCATTTTAGATAGGGGTATTTTAGAGTGAAGGTGCCCAATATTAAGTGTTTTTCTTTTTTATAGCATTTTATAGCAACAAAATACGGTGGCATTCTTTCGTGGCAATTCCTTAAAATTCCTTAAGAATCCTTTAAATTCCTTAAAATCAAAAAAAACTGCTTAAAATTCCTTAAATATCCTTTAAAATTAAAAACATTAAAGATCCTTAGAAACCCTCCGAATTCCTGCAAATTCCGTCAAATTCCTTTAAATTCCTTAAAATTCCTCTAAGATTCCTTAAAAATCCTTAAAACTCTCTAAATTCCTTAAATTTCCTTATAATTCCTTTAAAATTCCTTAATATTCCTTATAATTCCTTTAAAATTCCTTAATGTTCCTTAAAATTCCTTAGAATTCCTTCAAATTTTAAAATTCGCTGATCTAAAATGACATGCCCAATAAAATCGATATAAAAAGATCCTGGAAAAGCATTGGCTCCATTCTGCAATAAAATGCTGCAAGCAAACTTTTTTTTGCAGTAAAATGAGAATGGAATTTTAACACGTTAAAAATCATCAGGATTTACCTTTACAATAAAATGCTTAGCCCAACCCCCCAACAATAAAATGACTAGCCTGACATCAATTTTAAAATTCCAATACATTAAGAATTTCGTTTAAACTATGCACAGGTTCACCAGTTCTAGAGTGGAAATTGCCACGGGGATGAAAAATGTAAATTCAGAGATCAGGTCGAGGATTCACTCTCCTACCTAGAAAGGTATTCCCCGAAGGGTTCATGCCACCGTGACGAATCCAGCATGAATCACACACTTGCTCAGAACAATCTTTGCGAATTCTGATGTGAAATGCATCGTACTTGCAACAACAACAATTCAGTTCTACCTGACAGGAATGGGTCGGTGAAAAGACCTGAGAAAGTTCGAAAAGTTACCATCACCATTGCCAAAGCTAGATGCAATGAGTGTGAAGCTGACCCTTCCCTGCAATTGACAAAAAGAAATGCAGATTGCGACAACAGTGCAGTAAAAACAGGAAACCCTCCAAATAATCGACATGCCGTTTCTTGGCTTAGCCGGTTGCCATCAACGAGATATTGCAAAACTGAGATTGAAATGGCAGGTACGCTGGGTTGATCAGACCCAGTATCCCATGATTGTGGTAGCTTCGTTGAGTGCGGCCCCACAATCATGCAGCACTCTAAAATGGATATTGAAGTTGAAAACGGCATTGACAAAGCATCACGAAGAGAAAAACGAAAACCAAACGAACAGCAAAAATCGACATCATCAGGTAGATGTTTTGCATCTGTTCAGATGTTCCACACACACACACTTGTCCCTGTCTTATTCTACGAAGTTTGTCCTTAGAGTGGAGGACTGGCTTGCACCATCGTCTTTGCCGCTTACTTCTTCTCAGCCTAGTAACTAAAGCGGAGCCGAAATCGAAGCTTGTCCTCATCCAGAGCTGGCATCCAATGTATAGCAGCAGGATGCACCAGGCATTCAACAACCCATGCTTACGGCCAAAGCTTTGCCATAGTCGCGGCAATGCAACCAATGCTTCGTGAAGATCCCTGGAAAGCCCCTTTCAAGGAAAACGACCACCTGAAGCAACATGTTTGCAACCTTGGTGAGTCCAAGGCACCTATCAGAAGCGACAAAAAATCCTAGCTTTGCATGCTTAGTCAGACAATGGCTTCCCAAACAATTGTGAATGCAGTGAGTTCTTTAATGTGTTTTGCATGGTTGTGCTGCAATTCGTCAGAACCACAATAGGATACCAATGGATACCAGCTATAAACGGAATTTATGCTGTCTTCGTCCTTCTGGAAGCTAACACTGAGCCAGCTGGTTTAGCACATGACAACTTTGCGAGATCCGCCAAATCTGAACGAAAGCACTCATGTGCAAACAAGCTCTGGTTTGTTTACTCTCGGGTCGTGTCTGCTTCCCGCAAGCGAATAGCGGTCGATGAGATATCATTGCCTCGATGGCGTTTTAAAACAAATGAAGCTCGAGACCAAAGAAATCATCACCCTGAAGTACGCTGACATTCAATGTTGGACAAGGACATTAAGGTTGGCAAATTTGCGCGAAACGCTGTGGCTCCAACGAAAGTCCGGCAGTGACAGAAACATGTCCGAGAGCTCCTGGATACGGCCCAGACCCTTTTTGCCAAATTGCCCTGAAAAGAAACATACAATCTGTCTGTGTCTCTCTATCTGTGTCTGTGCCTGTGTCTGTGTCATTCTCTGTCTGTCTCTGTGTCTGTCTGTGTCTGTGTCATTCTGTGTCTGTCTCTGTCTCTGTCTCTGTCTCTGTCTGTCTGTCTCTGTCCGTCTGAGTCTGTGTCCGTCTGAGTCTGTGTCCGTCTCTGTCCGTTTCTGTCCGTCTCTGTCCGTCTCTGTCCGTCTCTGTCCGTCTCTGTCCGTCTGGGTCTTTGTCTCTGTGTCTCTGTCCGTCTGAGTCTGTGTCTCTGTGTCTCTGTGTGTCTGTCTGTTTGTCTGTTTGTCTGCCTGTGTGCCTGTCTGTGTTCAGCAGTGTCTGCCAGTCTGTCAGTCAGTCTGTCTGTCTGCCTGTCTGTCTGTGTGTGTGTGTCTGTGTGTGTGTCTGTCTGTGTCTGTCTGTGTCTGTCTGTCTCTGTCTGTCTGTGTGTGTCTGTATGTCTGTGTCTGTCTGTCTGCGTCTGTCTGTCTGCGTCTGTCTGTCTGGCTGGCTGGCTGTCTGGCTGTCTGGCTGTCTGGCTGTCTGGCTGTCTGGCTGTCTGGCTGTCTGGCTGTCTGGCTGTCTGGCTGTCTGCTGTCTGGCTGTCTGGCTGTCTGGATGTCTGGCTGGCTGGCTGTCTGTCTGTCGGTCGGTCGGTCAGTCGGTCGGTCGGTCTGTCTGTCTTTCTGCCAACCTGCCTGTCTGTCTGCCTGCGTGCCTGCCCTGCCTGCCCTGCCTGCCCTGCCTGCCCTGCCTGCCCTGCCTGCCCTGCCTGCCCTGCCTGCGCTGTCTGTCCTGTCTATCCTGTCTGTCCTGTCTATCCTGTCTGTCCTGTCTGTCCTGTCTGTCCTGTCTGTCCTGTCTGTCCTGTCTGTCCTGTCTGTCCTGTCTGTCCTGTCTGCCCTGTCTGTCCTGTCTGTCCTGTCCGTCCTGTCTGTCCTGTCTGTCCTGTCCGTCCTGTCCGTCCTGTCCGTCCTGTCTCTCCTGTCCTGTCTGTCCTGTCTGTCCTGTCCTGTCTCTCCTGTCTCTCCTGTCTCTCCTGTCTGTCCCTGTCCCTGTCTGTAAATGTCTGTCTCTGTCTGTCTCTGTCTGTCTCTGTCTGTCCCTGTCTGTCTCTGTCTGCCTCTGTCTGTCTATGTTTGTCTCTGTCTGTCTCTGTCTCTCTCTGTCTGTCTCTGTCTGTCTCTGTCTCTCTCTGTCTGTCTCTGTCTGGCTGTCTGGCTGTCTGTCTGGCTGTCTGTCTGGCTGTCTGGCTGTCTGGCTGTCTGTCTGCCTGTCTGTCTGCCTGTCTGGGGTCTGTCTCTGGTGTCTGTCTCTGGGGCCTGTCTCTGGGGTCTGTCTCTGGTCTGTCCTGTCTGTCGTGTCTGTCTTGTCTGTCTGGTTGGTCTGTCTGTCTTGTCTGTCTGGTCTGTCTGGTCTGTCTGGTTGGTCTGTCTGGTCTTTCCTGGCCTGGCCTGGCCCGTATGCATGCATGCATGCATGCATGTATGTATGTATGTATGTGTGCATCTATGTATGTATGTATGTATGTATGCATGCATGTATGTATGTATGTATTTATGTATGTATGTATGTATGCTTGTTTGTGTGTATGTGCGTATGTGCGTATGCGCGTATGCGCGTATGTGCGTATGTGCGTATGTGCGTATGTATGTATGTATGTATGTATGTATGTGTGTATGCATGCATGCATGCATGTATGTATGGATGGATTTATGTATGTATGTGTGTGTGCCTGTATGTATGTATGTATGTATGTATGCATGTATGTACGTACGTACGTACGTATGGGTGGATGGATGGATGGATGGATGGATGGATGGATGCATGCATGTATGTATGTATGTACATGTCTGTGTTTTTTTCATAGGTGTGCATATGTGCATTCATATGTTTGCGTATATATATACAGTATGGCTATGCAATTGCAAATATGGATAGGTCCCATGCCAGCCCGTCCTGGGGCAAATCCATCACAGGGTCGGCTTCCAATGTTCTGAAAATGTCAGCATCAACGCCTTTTGCAGCAACTGAACTTTCTCTTTCACTTTGCCGGATCTCTCTGCTTCACATGGTTGAAGCAGGCGCTTGACTGAAACACATTGAAAAGGAATCAGGAAACTTACACAAGCCTAGAACTACGCCCACCTTGGAATTGACGAATTAGGGGTGCAAGCTTGGTGTACCTACTTTATGGATATGATATATCAAAATAATTCAAAATAAATGTTTGGCACGGCCAACGTCATGAACCTGGGAAGCAGGAGCACCACTAGACGATGGTTGGCCCGAGAGCGAGTAGGTGTATAGGTACTCAGATGTGTTATGTAGTTGTACGATTTGCACATGCCAAAGACTTGCATGAATATGTTCATGAGAACGTTACTTGAGATCATGTGAATACGTTCATTATGTGTAGATGTCAAGATAAGAAGATGTGAAGATGTCAGGGTTTTAGTTGCAAGAGACAGAAAAGGTATGCTGTATAGAAGGTTTTGGAAGATGTGAAAAAGACAAACATACAGATATGCTGATAGGCTCTCAAGCACAAACACACTCAGATAAACATGTTTACACATATATACACAGACACACATACACACACAAACCCACACACACACAGCAGCTTTTACACACAGAAGCTTTTACACACAGAAGCCTCTACACACAAAAACTTTTACACACAGAAGCTTTTACACACAAACACTTTTACACACAAAAGCTTTTACACACAGAAGCTTTTACACACAGAAGCTTTTACATACAGAAGCTTTTGCACACAGACGCTTTTACACACAGAAGCTTTTACACACAGAACCTTTTACACACAAAACCTTTTACACACAGAAGCTTTTTACACACAGACGCTTTTGCACACAGAAGCTTTTACACACAGGAGCTTTTACATTACACACAGAACCTTCTACACAGAGAACCGTTTTACACGCAGACACTTTTGCACACAGAAGCTTTTACACACAGGAGCTTTTACACACAGACTCTTTTACGCACAGAAGCTTTTACACACAGACGCTTTTACCCACAGAAGCTTTTACACACAGGAGCTTTTACACACAGACACTTTTACACACAGACGCTTTTACACACAGAAGCTTTTACACACAGACGCTTTTACACACAGAAGCATTTACACACAGAAGCTTTACACACAGACGCTTTTATACAGAAACTTTTACACACAGAAGCTTTTACACACAGACGCCTTACACAAAAGCTTTTATACACAGAAGCTTTACACACAAACACTTTTACACGCACAAGTTATTACACACAGACGCTTTTACACACATGCGCTTTTACACACAAAAGCTTTTACACACAGAAGCTTTTACACACAGAAGCTTTTACACACAGAAGCTTTTACACACAGACGCTTTTACACAGAAACTTTTACACACAGAAGCTTTTACACACAGACGCTTTTACACACAGAAGCTTTTACACACAGAAGCTTTTACATACAGAAGCTTTTGCACACAGACGCTTTTACACACAGATTTTTTTTACACACAGACGCTTTTACACACAGAAGCTTTTACACACAGGAGCTTTTACACACAGACGCTTTTACACAGAAACTTTTACACACAGAAGCTTTTACACACAGAACCTTTTACACACAGACACTTTTACACACACAAGTTATTACACACAGACGCTTTTACACACAGAAGCTATTACACACAGATTTTTTTTACACACAGACTCTTTTACACACAGAAGCTTTTACACACAGAAGCTTTTACACACAGACGCTTTTACACACAGAAGCATTTACACACAGAAGCTTTACACACAGACGCTTTTACACACAGAAGCTTTTACACACAGAAGCTTTTACACACAGACGCTTTTACACACAGAAGCTTTTGTACACAGAAGCTTTTACACACAGACACTTTTACACGCACAAGTTCTTACACACAGACGCTTTTACACACAGACGCTTTTACACACAGACGCTTTTACACACAGAAGCTTTTACACGCAGAAGCTTTCTACACACAGACGCTTTAACACACAGACACTTTTACACACAGAAGATTCTACACACAGAAGCTTTTACACACAGACGCTTTTACACACAGAAGCTTTTACACGCAGAACCTTCTACACAGAGAAGCTTTTTACACGCAGACGCTTTTGCACACAGAAGCTTTTACACACAGGAGCTTTTACACACAGACTCTTTTACACACAAAAGCTTTTACACACAGACGCTTTTACCTACAGAAGCTTTTACACACAGGAGCTTTTACACACAGACGCTATTACACACAGACGCTTTTACACACAGACACTTTTTACACACAGATTTACCATTTTACCGCACTTTTCGACGATCAAACCTCATTTCGTGCAAAAGCGTTGCGTTGGACCCGTGAAAATCGCAATTTAACCACAGTTTTCGACGATCAAACTTCATTTCGTGCGAAAACGGTTGCGCCGGACCCGAGAAAATCGCAAATTTACCGCAGTTTTTGGCGATCGAACCTCATGTCGTGTGAAAAGGTTGCGACTGACACTTCAAAATCGCAATTTTACTCCAGTTTTTGGCGATCGAACCTCATTTCTTGTGAAAAGGTTGCGGCTGACACTTCAAAATCGCAATTTTACCGCAGTAATTGCGATCGAAACACTTCAAAATTGCAATTTTACCGCAGCTTTTGGCGATCGAACCTCATTTCGTGCGAAAAGGTTGTCGCAGACACTTCAAAATCGCAATTTTACTGCAGTTTTTGGGCGATCGAACCTCGTTTCGTGCGAAAGGGTTGTGTTTCGTGCCGTCTCGTTGGCACTGCCGTGTGCCTTAAGAGAGAAATAGAAAAAAGGAGAAAGAAGAGGACCGAGAGCAAGAGGGCAAGAGAGCAAGAGGGCAAGAGAGAACGTGAAGATGTGAAGACTGAAGGTGTGAGGATTTGAAGATGTGAGGATGTGAGGATGTGAAGATGTGAAGATGAGAAGATGTGAAGGTGTGAAGATGTGAAGATGTGAAGATGTGATGTGAGAAGATGTGAAGATGTGAGGATGTGAAGATGTGAGGATGTGAGGATGTGAAGATGTGAAGATGAGAAGATGTGAAGATGTGATGTGAAGATAAGAAGATGTGAAGATGAGGAGATGTGAACATATGAGGATGTGAAGATGTGAGGATGTGAGGATGTGAAGCTGTGAAGATGAGAAGATGTGAAGATGAGAAGATGTGACGATGTGAAGATGTGAAGATGTGAAAATGTGAGGATGTGAGGATGTGAAGATGAAAAGATGTGAAGATGTGATGTGAAGATGAGAAGATGTGAAGATGAGAAGATGTGAAGATGAGAAGATGTGAGGATGAGAAGATGTGAGAATTGAAGGTGTGATGTGAAGATGTGAAAATGTGAGTTTGACAGACCCCCACTATTTGAAGAACCCTTCGCTCAGAAGCTCTCGGGAATTAAGGAAATACATGGTCTCGAATAGTCTCGAAAACCGGGGTCCCCAAATGAGAAAGTTTCAGTCTCCAAAGAGGTGAGTTATTCAAAAATGACATCCATAGAATTTTGCAGGCTGAGTCGGCTTCGAAGGCTTAGGCTTTTGAATGGGACCCTGGTGATTGAGCCCTGACAAATTTCATCTTTAATGTATTTGCCGTATGCCTCAGGTGAGCAATGTTGGAGTGGTCGAATTTCTTGGCGGAACATATGATATGACCATTCTACGACAGCAAGTTCCTCACAGCACAACCCGTCTGTGGGAGATCAACATAGATCAAGCATGAGGAAACATTGGCCACTAGATTGTCACACGCTCCATCGGTCCCCTGCCGATATGGAACTGGTCAAATGTCTAAATTTTAAAGCTATGATTGCTGCGATCCTCGGTATGTTCACCAACATTGCAACATAACTCTCTTGCGCCATTCTGTATCAGTGGACAAGCAAGAATACACAAAGATCAGCCAAACAAAAACCTTTTGCAGTTGTTCGACATGCTTAGTTTGACATGGTCTTTGGAACCGCGGCATTCATGGGTGTTGCAAGTGACTCCAGGGCTGAAAGGAAATCAGCAAGCCGCCAGCCCAAAAGAGCAAGTGGTTGCCATGCTACTTTTAATAAAATTTAGGTCCTTGTACTGCAGCATCTGAAATAGAGGCTGAGGCCACAGCGCCCAGCCACAATGAAGCGAACATTCTTGCCTCACTGTCACCAAAAGAATTGTCAACGCGGAAAGAAAACGGCATTGTGAAGAGCGGGGGTAGTTCATTCACAAACGTATGAGGCTTGGTTTCATTACGGCAAGTGTAGTATGGGTACAGTAGCATGCAAATATGCCGTATGATACGGCTGGGTTATATTGAGTCCATCGAGTCTGGGGAACCCAGACCCTGGATTTTGCACAGCTGGTGATGATACTGTCTACAGCCGCCCTGCAAGCGGGAAAATGATTCGATACAACAAACCCTGAACAAGGCCAATGTAATATGCCTAATATACATGCAATATGCCTGTGTAATATATATATATATACTTACATAGATAGGATCTGCCATGGGCAGACGCACATCATGATAGGAAAACATCATAAAACATCGCTCTGCCAGCATTTGGCGGAGTAACTTTTCATAAATGAGGATGTGGGCAAGCAAACTCACAAACTTTAAATCTTACATATATCAGGCGAGGTATACGGTATACATCGTGTTGCTCTTTCAAAAGTTGTCGGCGTTGGTTTATCTTGTTGAAAGGCCACGCTATGTTACACTCCAAAGTAAAGTCATGCACTGCAAGGTCGCTACCTTTCAGCATCTGAGAGATGAACTTTGGAGCCGTTGCAAAGCTTCTGCCACCCAACCACACTGCCTAAATACGGCGAGATGGCCGGTGCATGCCATCCATTGCATGTCGGTTGTCTTACCTCTTTGTAGTTAGCAAATCTTGATACTGGCCATACCACCACACAAATGGGTTTGCACACTGCGTTGAAGCAGATGCAGGGTAGCATTGTGGCCTCAAAGACTTTCCGCTTCTTCGGATTTCACTCCCTTTAACGTGCAAGTTGCCTTAAAAACATGATCTGCTGCTGCTGCTGCTGCTGCTGCTGCTCTCCAAACTCTCCTCGGCGAACCCTGATTTTTGTTTGCTACTGAAGTTCTTTAAGAAATATTCGATTGCAGTTCCGCTGTGCTAAACATAATTTTCCAGTTGGACAAACTGCTATACTGCTGTCCTACTAATGTTGGGTTTCCATTAGCGCGATGGACCTCTGTTGTGTCATTTTTTTAGAAAAAGAAGTCAAGGTCCTGCGTAATGGTTCGGGTGGGCCTGTATGGGTGTATGGAGGAAGGAAAAAATATATAGCGACGGACAATCACTTGGAACATCAATTTATCCAAATTTGCCAATCTCACACGTAGAACCGCTTGCTTAAGGAATTTTAGAACATCCACTTAGAACATCTGAGCGGTATTGTCCCTGATGTTCTAATTGCGGAGCCCTTGCCAGCTAATGATTGCTTCTGTATCTTTGTACATGTGTTTGCCTTGCGGTCCTTGCAATTGACTGTGTTGAAGGGGATGTGGAACCGGAAAGCGAAACGCGTTACTGTAACTATAACTGAAACTGTCGTAAAGTAGGCAGGCTTACCGACAGGTGGGGAAACATGCACCTTCTCCCCATGGATTCCCGACAATTTGTTTTCATCATCGATTCTACAGTGACAGGGAATGGACATACATGAAGAAACTGTAGTGTTTTTGTTCATGTTCCAAGTGTCGTAGAAGGGTTCACCACAGTTCTCCCATAGTAGGTGGGGAAAACCCCGCACTTGGAACATCTCCCCCCGCAATGGGTTCCTGACCAATTTTCATGTCTAGAATATGTTTCGAACCTTTTGCCCGAGAGTGTTTGAGCGAAGGGTTCTTCTAATAGTGGAGGTCTGCTATACATCTTCATATGTTAACATCTTCATCACATCTTCTCATCTTCACATCTTCACATGGCCGCTGCTGGGCGGCGCAAGCAGGTGGAGGGGACACACCAGAGGTGCTCACACGTGGGGCCCACGGCACCACCTGGTTGCACTCCCGAGGAACGGCAGAGTACGGAAAAGCGTACCAACCTAAGGAGCTGGCTATCATTTACTTAAGCCATCGTGTTGAGTCAATGGCTACGGAACATATATGACATGATGTTCTCAGGGTATCACACAAATGGCATTCAACCGGTTGTGAACCTAGTTTTTAATACACTATATATATGTGTGTGTGCGTGTGCGTGTGCGTGTGCGTGTGCGTGTGCGTGTGCGTGTGCGTGTGCGTGTGGGTGTGCGTGTGCGTGTGGGTGTGGGTGTGGGTGTGGGTGTGGGGGTGTGGGGGTGTGGGTGTGGGTGTGTGGGTGTGTGGGGGTGTGGGTGTGGGTGTGTGGGTGTGTGTACGGTGCTGTGGGGTGTGTGGTGTGTGTGGGGTGGTGTGGTGTGGGGGGTGGGTGTGGGGGGTGTGGGGGGTGTGGGGGTGTGGGGTGTGGTTGGGGTGTGGGGGTGGGGGTGTGGGGGTGTGGGGGGTGTGGGGTGTGGGGGGGGTGTGGGGGGGTGTGGGGGGGTGTGGGGGGGTGTGGGTGGGTGTCGCCTCCGGTGCACGCCAGTCATCTGTGACCAGCCATTGAATGGGATTTGTGTGATTTTGGACCATAGGGCGAAGACGCAGAGCAGCCCTGTAATGCCCTGAGCCATCATGTCCCAAATGAGCCATTGCCGCAATGACAGTGTAGGCATAGAAGTCACTCTGAATCGTACCATCTGCAAAGACCGGAAAAAAACACTCTTCATCAAGCTGAAGCCTGCTCAGGCACTTGTGGACTGTCATATCTGGGCCCATCACGCATCTGTCCACGTGAACGCAGATGCAGGTGGTCGGATGAAGCAGAGCCGTGTGCATCCCATCCACCTGCTGCCAGGTGCCGATCAGTGAGTTCATGGAGCAATGTGGCAGGAGAATCTGTGTTTCATCAAATTTCAAGCAAATCGGAGCATATGGTTCATGGCTAAAATCAAGCGTATGAGTGTGTTCGGTCACTGTCATCCGCTTTTCCCACTGCATCTGGAAGGCAGAAGACTGTAGCTCATTCAGCCAAACTTGAACAAACTCCGAAGAGTCCTGTTGAGAAATTGAAGAGGACATCTGTCCTGTCGCATCTCGTCCCCAGCAACGCATGAGATCTTGGAAGAAAACTTGGGTGGCAAGAGAACTGAGTTGAGTTTTGGCAGTGCTCAAAAACCTCATGATCTCATGGCATTTTCTACCCCAAAGCTCAGGTGTGTAGCAGCTCAGATTCAGGACCGTCCAAAACAAGGAGTATGCCGCAGCATTGCAGAAACACCAATTGTTCGGATTGGCAAGGACCATGTGGGACACAATGTGTGTCAGGTCACCAGGCGTCATGTGAAAGTCACCAGTCAAGGCGCTGGTTTGGCCTGGTTGGCCTTGTGACCCTTCCCTTTCTGCTTCCCTTTCCCCTGTCCCTTGGGGCGTAGGCCCAGATTCTGCTCGATGGTGGCCGCCAGTGAGCTCTGATACAGGTTGTGCTGCTTGAGACTGGTAGCCAAGAGCGTCCATACCTGGGAATACGCTAGATGGAGCATGAGTTCGTAGGTCCTGGCTTCCCGGGATGACATCTGAAGTCTCCAGGGTGTCACTGCTGAGTCCGGTTTCGCCGGCAGTGAGTGGAACTTCTGAATCAAGGTTGGATCCTTGAAGCCATCCTGAAGTTCCAGGCAGTGCTCGCTCATTTTGGCCAGACTGACGGGCGTCTTCTGTGAGACCTGGAGCTTCTGTTCCTGCGGGTTCCATTCCATAAATGGTATGGTCTTGTTCTCCAAGAGGATCTGGGAGTTCTTGGCCGCCTCCATCAGTGGGGAGTCCTCCTGGGCCTCCAGAAGCTTGTGGACTCGAGTCGTCAGCGCTGTGAGCAAGGTCTGGAGCAAAACCTGGCGCAGGGGTCTCTTCCACGTCGATGCATTCTCCGTGGATGCTTGATGCCAGGTCTCCGCCTCTTGCAGCATCAGTGGGAGAACGCCCTTTGGATCCTTGCAGCTGAAGTAGAAGATGAATGTTGTCTCGCGGTGGATCACCTGCAAGTCTCGGTCTACCCGAAGCAGCAGCTTGGCCATCAGGATCAGCAGTTTTTGTTGGTCGAGATGGGCGTCTTGCCCGTGCCCCTGCTGTGAGCTTTCTTCTTTTGGCTTTATGGCCCCGTCCTGTCTGCGTTGTCGTTTGGGTGCAGCTGGATTGGGAGAAAGCTTCAACCCTGTGTCCAGCATCGGCGCCAGGTTTTGGAAGGTCTGCAACATCTGGCTCAAGGCTCCCTCTTGGCCCATCTGCCAATCTTGGAGTTCCATGATGAACGTGTGTGAGCAATAGCGCAAGTTGCAAAATGCTCGGACACTGAGCTCGCAGGTGAGCTTGAACCAGTTGCTGTCTAGATGGGCAGGTTTGGGACGCAGGCTCAACAGCCGGTGTATTGAAAATCTGGCCCCATGCAAAACAGGCACAATCATTGTCACTGTGATTCATGGCGTGTTGGAGCAGCTGTGCAACATATGTCTTGACAACCGGATACATTCCCTGGTGTGCCTCATGCAAGTGATAGAAAAGATCCATCGCCAGCAGGTCAATGCCACAGAAGAAGCAGGTGCTGCTGCAGGCATCCAAAAGCAAGGCATCTGTCCAGAGCGTCCCAAGGTCGTACCGCAAAAGGGCCTGCTCCACAGTACAGCGCAAATCGGCAGGAATGTGCTGTGGGAGAGCCCTGGCTAGTTCGGTCATGGTCAGCTTGGTCGGCATGAAAATGGCCAGGGGAAGCCGATGGAATTGCATTGCAAGTTGCCAAAAAGGCATGCAAATGTGTTGCAATCGAACCACATTGCAAGACGGGTTGCAAATGCAGCCCAAAGTCTTGTAATACCTCTGGACCATGGAGTGCACCAACGATTTGGCCTCATTCCAAAGGCTGGAGTGAGAGCTTTGCAAGTGGGCCGACAGGTCCGCAGATCGAGTGCATCGTTTGGAACAGCATTGGCAATGCAGTGTCAATCTCATCCTGTTGCGGGAGTCCGACAAAATGGACTCAAACTGTCCATTGCAGCAAGCTGATTGCCAGGTGCTCAACACTGTTGAAGGCATTGTAGAAGCAACTGGGTCATATTGCAAGCAGCGCCCCTGGTTGATGTGGCTTCGAAGGCCTTCCATCGTCTGGAAAAGCATGTGGCAGTGATTGCACACCGGTTCACCCTGGAAGCTGTCACGGCTCTCATGCCAAACTGAGCTCACCAGCTTGTGATCCTGTTGCAAGTGGCGGTGCATCTCCTGAGTCGTGGCACATTGCTTGCCACAGATTTCACATTGCAGCCCATCAGGAGGCGATTCCACAGCACCATGCGTGGGCTTAGGGCCATGCACTATCAACAAGGCTACCTGAAACCAGACATTGCAAGAGTGTGACGAAATGAAAGTCACTCCGCAGGCAGAGCATGGTGTTTCATCGCTATGCAAGTTGGTCAACTGGGTTGCCTTCGTCTGCACCAGGGAGCTGTATGCATTGTGCATCATTCTCACATGTTGATGCATTGCCTGGGCCCTACCAACGTACTGGCCGCAAAGCAGGCAGTGTCTGGACAGGTATGAGCAACCAGCCCGTTCTCGCAGCAGGTCAGGCCATCGACGCTGGTGAATCAGGGTCAGCAAACGAGGTCCAAACTCATGGCGGTGAATCGCATCCATCTCATGCTTGGTCAACTTCAGAGTTGATCCTGCAGGCTGGGTATCAGCAGTCCGAGTGGCAGGCTGGCTCATCGACTGCTCAGGAAATGGTGCCACAGGTCGGGCAGTGCGCAGAGCCACAGTGTCAGCCTGGCATCCCCGTTGCACATGAATATGAAAGGATCTCCATGTTGTGAATGCAGCATGACACAGAGTGCATTGTGGCAAACCATGATGCATATAATGGGAGGGATCAGGTACATGTTGGCGATATCGAGTGATGCCATGTGCAACTGTCAAGTGGCGTCTCAAAACAGGCAAATGAACAGAGGAAAACTCACAATGAGGGCATCGATGCTCAAATAGCCAAACGGCCTCGTCTCCTGGCATTGCAGGTCCGTGGACTACCAAACCTAGGTCAAGTTCATGCTGGATCAAATCCTTCATGCTCTGCAAGGGTGTCCAATCCAGTTGAGTGCTCAGATCATCTGCATGCCGATACAAGGGGGGCTTGGTAACAGACCGATGCAGAGAGTCAGCAGCTCTCCATAGCAACCGCAGCGGGGATTCAAGGTTATGAAATGTCAGTGCATCTGCATGTGTCCTACCTGTGGCAAAAGCATGATCATGATGAACTTGTCTCAGCATCGAAAACATGGTCTGCTGCAGCAGCTGCAAACAGGTTTTGGTGAGGCCGACAGTGAAAATGCCATATGTCAAAATGGGGAGTACACATGTTGTCCACAATCGCATGCGTACATTTGCAGCAAGACCCCGTCTGGCGGTGAGCCAGCGCTTCAGGCGGTTGAAGGCAAGTTTGGCAAGGCTCAATCTGTGTCTGGTGGTGGCAAGTTCAAACTGCTGATAGCTAATCAGGGTGCCAAGATATTTGGTTTGCTTGACAACCGGAAGCACAAACTCCTGCACGCATCCGCTGATTTTGATCCATTCTCCTTCATGATCGCGAGAGGTCAGTGCCGAACGGACATGGCGGTAGCTGGTGCCACCCATGGTGAGGAGAATTGCTGATTTGGAAGTGTTGATGGTCAATCCTTTGTTTTGCAATGTTTCCATGATCAGGCCAAAATAGGAGAGAATGCGTTGCAATTCATCACTGGAGTAAAAGAGGCAACAAGCATGTATGTCGTCTGCATAAACATTCATGTGATCCCTCAACCACCGCCAGTCTATCAAATGTGCAAGGTCTCTGAGGTACAAAAGAACAAAGGCATTAAATAGCCAGGGTGCGCCCTTACATCCCTGGCGTACGCCAGCCCCTACTTCAATTGGTGTGGTGCTGCCATTGACTTCAACATGATATGAAGTGTATTCATGCCATCTGGCCAACATATGCACCACCCTCGGGTTGTCAAGGACTTCATGCAGCCTCCCAAACAATTCAGCACGACTTACACTGTCGAAGGCCTTGCTAAGGTCTAAGAAGAGCTGAATGGCTCCACATACTTGGTACATGGGGAGCTGCTGATGTCTGTGAAAAACCGTCGGTTTTTGGGAGGCAACAAGGGAGCGTCCAGCCTTGCAATGTGCCGCAACCCGTAGCAATGCATGTTGAGTGCTACGAGTTGGCAAATATGCCCATAGAGGCCAAACCAGCAGCTGAGCCAATGAGTCCCTTTGGGCAAGTCTGGCAAGCAGTCCCATCACAGCCTTACCTATAGGTTCCTGGAGCGCCAAGGGCCTCAAGGAGCCCGGATGACTTGGTTTCTTCAATGGTTTCGGGATGAGCAAAAGCCAGGCGTCTCTCCAGCAAGCCGGGACTACTGGCTCAGCTTGCATCCAGAGCTGTTGCAAAATTCTGTACAAATGTCCCGCTAAAAGGTGCGAGTGAGCATGCCAAATCAGACCAGGGCTGAAAGGCTTGGCAACCGCCTTGGAGATGGGTATCTCGCGCAGCGCCCGGCTGAGCTCCTCTAAGGTGAACGGAAGTCCTGTCATGTCACAAGGCACTTTGGGGACAGTTGGGGGTCCCTTCCAGGTACATCTCACAAATTCATGCATGATTGCCTGTTCTTCTACTGGGGATGCAAGGTTCCCATGCATGTTTCTGATTTGCAATCTACACTTGGGCAATCTCGGAGCAAAGCGATTAATGACCTGAAACAATTGATAGCTGTCATGCTGTCGAGCAGCAAGTTGGGCTTGATCAAGAATCAAATCAAATTTTTGCTTGCGTACCAAAAAAGCATGTTTCTTGTGGGATCTCCGGAGTGCATGAAACCTTGCAATATGAAACCACGCTCTGAACACATTTCTCGGGGATGGCAATTGCAGTTTCCTGCATTGATCCCTGTGCCTCCATTTGTCCATAATGACCGATCTGGTGGCATCCACAGGGGTGTCAGCAGTCTGTCGAGGCAAGGATGGGAAGGAAGCATTGAAAACATTCCCTGCAATCTGATGCAATTCAGAAAAAAGGTTAGGATCCCATGGATCAGCCTGGGCAAGATAGGCATCAATACGCTCAGCTGAGGCCGTCATGAACTCGTGCCACTCTTGGGTTTGTGCAGCATGGGCCAGTCTGCCAGCAGCCCGTTGTTGTGCAGAGATACCTGATGTGGTGTCCGTCGCTTGTGGTGGAATCCAATGCCTTCTCAACTGTCCCACCATGGGAAAATGTCCAAAGTGATCAACCGCAAGAAAAGGGGTCTGTTGCAAGAGTTTAACATCCTTAGCCAACCCGTCCGCCAGGGGCAATCTTGTAAAGGAGAAATCAATCCGTGAGCAACCATTATATCCCCTAAAGGTGGGGCCCTGTGCATGTGACCATGAGTTCAACGCAACCAATTGATGTGCTTTCACAAGGGCCAGAAAATCACCTGAATCAGGGTGAGAGGGACCCTGTTGATGAGTCCGATGCCAGAGGAAGCCATCACATCCCACGTGGCCATGAGCCGCAGGAAGGCTGCAATTGAAATCTCCTGCCAAAAGGAGGACATTCCTCTTGGGGAGCGTGCTAAGATACCTATCTAAACATGTCCACCAGGTCTGGCGTTCATGGAGCCTGGATCTACTGGCCATGAAGGTATGCTGATAACACGCAACCAAGTCAAAGCATCTCTGGGAAAAGCGAAGCTGAGCATGAACAATCCTACCTGGTGCAACCTCTGTCCATCTGAAGGAGGTGGGTATGCAAACATGTGTCGCAATCATGAGTAGGATACCAGCTTCTGTCTGTGTCGGATGCCCAGAATGCACATGCATCCAATGAGGATCACTCCACTCGTTGGAAAATTGCCATCTGGTCTCCGGGATAATCAAAATGTCAATGCATTGACCTCGACACCAGAGTTTCAGTTCGTCCAGGCGATGTTGGCTCAGGCCACCTCCGTTCCAACACAAATAGCGCAGGTAGCGCTTATTTTGATGTCGGGCGTTGCATTTGGATTGATCAGAGACCGCAGGAGGGGGTCTCGGCTTTACATGGGCATGATCAGCAGCAGTGGCTGCAGGCACAGCAGTCGTTTTGAAGTCACCAGCCGTGTAACATTTGCCTTTGTACCAGCAGGTGCCATCGCGCTGGGCACGCTTGATGGCTCTTTTTAGGCTTCTTTTCTTCACCGCATCCATGGACGGCCGTAGGTAGCCGTAGCTGCTTGTTGGCTGAATTCCACGTGTCTTTGCACCAAACTGGTGAATGAGAGCCTCCTCCCATGTGAGAGGTGCTCCAGCGGTTTCCGTGGTTAAACCGCAACCCTCACCCCCACTCCAGACATGTGCAGGCATGTTCAAGCAAGATATCCAAACCAAAAGGCGAAATTGGAAAATCTTAAGGACTCTGGAGTGCCCGGACTTGGGACCGGGAATGCAATCAGCTTTCAGCACAGAAGCGGACTCACTAGCCTGAAAAAATCTTGATGTGATCGTTCCCCCAACAACACAGAGAGCAAAAAATGGTCTGAAACTTGAAATTGCAATTGAGCAAGTCAGGAGGAACCGCCTCACTGAGCACCAATGCGTGGAGCAAAATCCGAAAACGGCGAAAAGACAGAGAATCCAAGCACTATGGAGTGCAGCTACACTTTTTCTGGCAGCAATGGACAGGGTCGATGTTGCCCGAGAAGGCGCAAACCTGAAAAAACGATCTGAATGAAAGTCTGCACAAAGTATATGTCGATGAGTTGGATCCGGCAAAAAGCCACACGTACAAAAGGCAGCTGCAATGTAGAAAATAAAAACGGTGTAAAACAATGGGACCCCACCGCAGAAAGTCAGAAATTGAGCAGCCTGTTGTAGAAAAATCCAAATTGCGACCACTTGTAATGTCAGTCGATCGGTGTTCTCAGCAAGGACCCCACCGCAGAAGGTCTGTGTGTTGTCACCAAGCCAGGTCAAGAGCCAAAGCTGCACTGTTTGTCTGACAAATGCTGTGAGCAAAAGTGTTGTTTGCGTCGTCAACGGAACCCCACTGCAGAAGGTCAGTAAACTATCAGTGTGCTGCACTTGCTTGATAGCCGCCTGTCTGTACCAATAAGCCCCACCGCAGAAGGCCAGCAATTCGGTGTTGATTGTAAGAGCCCCACCGCAGAAGGCCAGAACTGTATCGGTGTGATGCCAAAATTGTAAATATTTGGATAAGTCAGGGAGATTTGAGCAGATTCCACTATAAGGATGTAAAAATAGAGCAGCTGGGTGTAGCAAAATCCAAATATCAACAATCAACGGGAGCAGCACACCGGTGTTTGCAGGAAAAAACCCACCGCAGAAGGTCAGTTGGCCGTCTCGAACCCAACTCTGTAGCCAGCTCTGCACCGTTTGCCTGAAAAAATCTGTAGCCAATGTTGTTTGTTGCGTCGTCAACCAAACCCCACTGCAGAAGGTCAGTAAACAGTCAGTGTGCTGCACTTGCTTGCGATCCTCTTGGCAAAGCCAACAAGCCCCACCGCAGAAGGCCAAGTTTCCGGTGTGGATTATTGAAGCCCCACCGCAGAAGGCCAGAACTGTTTCGGTGTTGAACCAATGGTATGTAAGGCCAAAGGAGCAGGAGCAAGAAGAAAAAGCCCCACCGCAGAAGGCCAGGATCTCGGTGTGAGTGCTCAAAGGCCGACTGTAAAGTGCCAAGTGAGGGTCAGGCGGATCCCTCCCGCAGAATGAAAAATGAATCAGGAAGCAAAAGTTACTGCCAAATTGTTCAATTGTCTGTGTTTTCGATTGTTCAAAGGGTGCTGCAAATCTTGTATATTTGTCTGGAGAAACTGAAGACAAGAATGTACCAGCCAACACAGGTCTGACGTGGATACCACTGCAAGTGAGGCTGTGTACGTTGTCAAAAGTCCAGAAATACAATGTATACACTGAATCAGTAAAATTAGATTTCCGCAATGTCGCAAAACCAGTTGGCCAGGTTCGACCACAAACAGCAGTGGATGGCCGTGTTGCACCGTCCGCTCTCTCGTGTGTAATTCGAAACGCGTTTGTGACCCCACCGCAGAAAGTCAAATTGAAAACGGTGTCAAACAAACCAAAATGTGGTTCAGTCCAAAAAGGGGGGAGAAGTAGTCGCCGAAATGAACAAGCAGCAGCAAGGATGAGCACAAGGTTCCACCGCCAAGTCAGAAAAGGCGCCGTAGTGCCCAGGATGGCAACCGCAATCTCAATGGCGTCCGCCCCAAAAAAGGAATGAACGATCGAGGGGGAACAATGATTCCGCTATGTGAATCCTCTTGCGCGCGGTACTCGTGACCGCATAGGGGCTTGTGTGTGTGTGTGTGTGGGTGGTGTGTGTGTGGTGTGTGTGTGGTGTGTGTGTGGTGTGTGTGTGGTGTGTGTGTGTGGTGTGTGTGTGTGGTGTGTTTGTGGTGTGTGTGTGTGGTGTGTGTGTGGTGTGTGTGTGGTGTGTGTGTGTGTGTTTTTTTCCACGCTCCTTTTCTGAGATCAGAAACTGCGCTCGCCCTTCAGATGCCGTTTCAGCACCTGGTTCTCATTTGAGAATCCGCCCCTAACTACCGCAGCTGCCAACATCTCGATGGGGAAAATGAGATGGTGCATGAACTCTACGCTATTGGCTACGGTGGGACCGGTTGGTCCAGCAGGCACAACGGGATTTGTGCGTGTCATCCTTGCGGCGTCGACTGCCATGTCGCTGGGCACGACCCACAAGGGGAGTTGGCCGCTTTGGACATATCATTGTGAAACTTAAACTAATGAATTGGAAGCAACAGAATGATTGTTTTTTTTTTGGCTTCTTTTAGTGGCCCCCTTTTTTTTTTGGGCTTCTTTTGGTGGCCCTCAGAGCTGGGGTACACATCGGGGATACCCATGGGCGTGAAAAATTGGGGGATAAACCGGCATGGGCAGCCGGGTGCATTGGGTGGGGAGGTGGCCTTGGTCTCTGGATGATGTTGTCACTATCGAAATCACCTGCTAGGTCTGGGCAAAATGCTGTGCCAAAAGGCTGCACTGGGTTGGATGTATCTGGTTCGTGGTCGCCGGCTAGGCTGAGGGTGAGAGCATACATCTGGTGAGACGATGGATTTCGCAGCCAGTTAGTGGCCTGATATGCAGTGGCAAAATGCCTCAGTGAAACCTGTGTCCATTGGGCAGTGACTGGCATGCATATGATACAAAGTGCTGCGTCTATGTGTCTTTGTCCAACACAGATATCCGGCTGAGCCCGCAGGCCAGTGCAATGTCATCGGCAGGACTGGCACTCAAGGTCTGGTTGCATGGATGTCGGCACGGATCCGCTGATCTGGCAGTCACTTTGGACTTGTTGTGAAACAGGAATTCCTAGTTGTTTTTTTTTTTGGGCTTCTTTTAGTGGCCTCTCTTTTTTTTTTTTTGGCTTCTTTTCGTGGCCCTAACTCTGGGGTACACGTCGGGGAGACCGACGGGCATGAAAACAGGAGGGATAAGCCGGTATGGGCACCGGGTGCATTGGGAGGGTGCGCAGGCGAGACTCAGGGTTCCGGGTCCGGTTGGCTGGCAAGTAGAGCCAGGATGGCCGCATCGTCAGTGGGGCGTTGTGGGGGTGATGGCCTCAAACGATGCATCTCAACTTTGTCAGAGCGACACAGCCAAATGCAGGTGATGCCACGTGCAAATGTTTCTGAAATCTCAAGACAGCGTTGAGGGGCTCGACCGTCGTCACATGACATCCACATAGCTGGTGCGGCTAGGTCGGACGTCTCAGGAAATACCCTCAGCATGCTTTGGTAATGCCCGCTGTTATCCTCACCAAAGTGCGCAATACAGGCTACAATGGTGTAGGGCATCCACTCGCAGCGGGTCACCTGAAGTACAGGCACTAATACTTCCCATGCGAATCTTACGGCAGCCTGGCACTTACACAGTGTGCCATTGGGATGCTGGACAAGGCGGTCGACATGCAACAGGAGCAGGTCGTCCGGGTCCGAGAGCCCTGCCAGCATACCAAGCTCGGTGTGCCAAGACCTGAGCAGGGCAGTGAGGTGCACTTCATGATGGTCGATCATGGTGGGGTCCAGTTGCACTGTAAGTGGCATGTATTTGTCACCAGAGTCATGCAGCAGGGTATTTTCTTCTGTCAGCACACGGCGCTCCCAGCAGTTGGAGATGGCTGTCATGGCCGTCCAGCTGGCTAACATGTGTGTGAACTCAGCACTGTCAGCCTGTTCCCCGTCCTCAATCCATCCTTGCAGTAGATGTGTAAACCATGGTTCATGCTCAAGAGAGAATGGTTCCCCGTCCCCATGTTGTAAAACATCTTGGAGAATGGCTGAACGTGCACCCCACTCCTGGATTCGAAAATCCACTCTGGACAGGCTAGCCCATATCAGGCTCTGAAAAGAGCTGGTGGCGTAGCATGTATTCCCCGTATTGGCATAGATCACTCTCAGGGCACGTTCACGAAGGTCATGCCGGGCCTCAGCAGTCAAGCGGTCCCCTTGTCCTTGTTGCCCTTCCCTCTGCCGCGGCTCTTGCCCTGAGTTGTCATGCCTTTCCCCAAGGCTCGTTGTAACAGGACGGCTTGTGGCGACATGCTCTGGTTGTGGCGTTTGACGCTCATCCCCAACAACGACCACACTGTGTTGTGGCACGTGTCCCCCAACAGATCCCACACCTCCGTTTCTCTGTGGGTCAATTGGAGCAACCATGGGATGGTGTCTTGATCTGTCCGGAGACTCTTGAACAGGACCACGTGTTGATTGCTGTCCAGGAGATCCTCCAACGTCGCCAAGGTCCGGAGCATTGTTTGCATTGACATGGGCGGTCTGGGAGCCCTGATCAGTTGTTTGGTCTCTGGCGACCACTTCTGATAGCTCCATGCCCCATCCGGCAGTACTGTGCCTTTGCTCAGCGCCACCTCCCAAAGTTGGTCGCCCTGTTTGCAGTTGGCCAGTTGTTGAACCCGACGGTGAAGTTCCTTGATGACCCCTTGCATCAGGTAGGTGCGAAGGTTGGGCCACTTCAGGTTGTCCTGCTGCTTCGGCCATTCCTCCTTCCAGTGTTGGGCCAGTCCCGCAAGGTGCGGGACAATGCCTTCCGGTCGATTTTGGCAGAACATAACGAAGCAATCCTGACGGTGGCTGAGTTGTAAGCTCCTCTCGTGATGGAGGATCAGGTTGCCCATCAGTCGCAGCAGTGTGGTGATGGCCTCTTTGTTGAGTCCTGCGGCCTCTGGCTCTTCCTTGGTCTTGGGTTTGTGTCGCTTGTGTTGGTGCTCGTCTTCGTTTCCTTCGTGATGTTTCCTGGTGCCTAAAAGGTATGGGCCCAGCGCCGCCAATCCCTCCATGAGGGCCTGATCGTTGGGGTCCATCAGGGCGTCCATTGATCGGTTGTAGCAGCGTGGCAATCTGGAGCACTACCGGGCAGCTTGAGACAAAATGACTCGTCTGCGTCTGAACACGTGGGAGCAATGCATTGGTGGGGACATCAGCCGGCAAGTTGAAGACCTGTAAACATAGATTGCATTGAAAGTCCGTCTGCTGGAATCGGTGCAGAGGCTCATACAATTGAAAAGCAAACTGAGTGGCCCACGCGCTGGTCTGAGGATGGATGGTGAGCAGATGTCGCAGCAGCTCTGGCGGTTGATAGTGTCCTCCACAAATCATACATCGTGAACGGAGTCCGGTCAGTGCAGTCTGATCTGTCCAAAGCTGGGCAAAATCCCGAGAAACCAGAATGTCAATCAACCTCTGTTGCAGGGTCACGTGATTCAGGTGTTCCATGGCCGGGGCAAGGATGGCGGCACTGAACTGTTGTGGAACCAGCAATTGAACATCTCCATTGGCCATGAGCATCGCTATTTGACGCAAGGGTGTGCAGATGTGAGCCAATCCAACCTCATGTGCCTGTGGGTTGCAAATGCAGCCCCGGGTAGCCATGACGGTCTGCAGGAGGTACCTGAGCATCTGCTGGGAGGCTGTCCAAGTATGTCCATGCGCTTGCAACAGATGAGCTACGACGTCTCCGGTTCTCATGTACTTGGTCTCACAGAATTGACACACTGTGGTCAACTGAAGCCTCTGGTGCGCTGTAAGGCCAGTTGGTGAAAAATCACCAAGGCGCAGCCAAGTGCCCCATCGTTGGGTGTTATCCACCGGGTCCAAAGATGCCGCCGGATCAAAAGCTTCGCATCTGCCCTCAGTTATGTGGCGTCGAAGGCCTGAGCGGCTGTCGAAGCTGGCTTGGCAGTGTCGGCATTTGTCAGAACCCTGCACGGAGTCCCTCGAAGGCACCCAGTCATTCAGTGTATGACCATGTGTTTGAGCCATGTGAGAGTACAGTTGTCCAGTGTCATCAAATTGCTGAACGCAGATCTCGCATGTGAGTTCAGATTGATTGCGAACATCAGGCTCCATCATTTGGAGGCGCAAAATGCCGATCTGGAGAGTCACCGGGCAACTATGTACACGAGTGTACTGCTTCTCACACAGTGGGCAAGGTGAGGTCTGTTGTATGACATGGGAGAGTTGGACTCCTTTGGCAATCCCTCCGCGCAGCTGGTCATGATGGTAGAGCCGGTAGTGGCCATGCATTTCCTGAAATCTATTGCACCAGGTGCCGCAAATGGCACAGTGATGTGTGAGGGATTCCAGTGCCGGCGCTTGTTGACTCAGCACAGTCCAGTCATCTGTCAGGATGTTGCTTTGCAAATCCGGCCAAAATGGCTGACGGGTGATCTGGAAGGTATTTTGGACTACTTCCGTGGCTGTTATCTGTCTGGGAGGTTCATCCGCAGGCTCAGTCATTGGGCTCGGCTGGACCTGACAGCAGTCCCGTTGCACATGAACAAAAAAAAAATCCATGAGGAGAAAAGGTGATGACAGTGCATGCATTGTGGCTTACCGTTCAAGGCCATACTTAGGGGTGAGATCAAGCTGACTCGGTGGTACGGTGCGTCATGCTGTGTAGTCATGTGTCTCCGCATGTTGGGAAGAGAAGTTGTGTGAAAAGAACAAAAAGGGCATTGCTGTCTGGCCTGCAGGCTGATTGGGTCGGATGCGTCCACATTCACTGGAACCTCCGGTGCATTGGCTCGAATCATGTGAATCAATTGAATGACTGCAGGCAGGTGAGACCAGGGTACTCTGTGCAAGAAATCGTCCGACTGTAGCAATGTGGTGCGCCTTTGGATGCGTTGGAGCAATCCCATGGCCAAGGCTTGCAACATATCGAGTGGATGGTCAAGTTGAAAATGTTGAAATACCTGTTGGTGCGTTCTACGTGTCAAAAAGGCGTGGTCCCCTAGGATGATCCTGATCATGCGGTAAACAACTACCTGATACTCATGGAGAACCTTCAAGGTGACATTGGATGCCAGTATGCCGTAGGTCATCACCGTGTAGACACACGTCTTCCACAAAAACAAACGTTTGGATTGGGGAATGTGCCTGTTTCTGAGCCATGGCCGCAGTCGGGAGAATGCAGTCCGTCCTGCGTGTTTGCGGTGAGTCCATGCCAAGTGCTCGTACGCATGATAGCTGAGTGTCACTCCAAGGTACGACGCTTTGTTTCTCAGCGGCAGGGTGGTCATTTGCCCATCAGCTCTGGGGATACGAATATGTGTCCCGTCAGGCGTTTTGTGTAACACTCCTTTCAGAGCAGGACGCGGATTTGTGCCAGCATATGCAATCATCATATACGACTTTGAATAAGACAAGGACAGCTTCATGCGTTCGATCACATCCAGGGCATGGCCAATGTTAACCAGGTGTTCCTTCAGTGCACTTGCTGACATGAAACGGCACCCGATATGCACATCGTCCGCATAGATTGTCAGATTGTCGTAAATCCATTGTCGCCCTGTCTTGATGGCAAGTCGGGACATGAAAAGGTCCATGTAGCATACCCATAATAAAGGGGCAATTTTGCAGCCCTGTCTCAATCCACGGCCAACAGGAATGCTTGTGGTGTCCCCTCTAAAAACAAGGTTGTAATTTGTGTTTTCATGCCAACATGCCACAAGTTGAACCAAGTTAGGGGGTGTACCTAGCGCCAACAGGTGATCAAGGATTGCAGTTCGGTCGGCACAATCGAAGGCTCGATTCAGGTCCAGAAAAAGGGACAGGCCTCCACAGATCACTGTACCATCAGGGGTAGCTATTTGATTCCGGACCGTGCGTCGATGTGCACCAACTAATTCACGGATGTTGTTGCTGTGGGCCGCAACACGCATGATTGCATCAGTGGCCGCTCGCATTGGCAGGAACCCGAACTGGGGATATCGACATAAGGAAATCAGAATGTGGGTTTTGATTTCTTTTGTGAGAAGCCCCATAACCAGTTTGCCCAACGGCTCCATTAGGGAAATTGGTCTCATTTGTTCGGGGTGCGTATTAGGCTTCCCCGGTTTGGGGAGGAAATAAATCCATGAATCCTTCCAGTTTTGTGGGATAATTGGGGGGGTTTGGTGCCACCAATGACTCAACTGCTGGAAAAGGAAATGAGCCACTTCATAAGGTGCACTGCGCCAGACTACCCCCGGCAAGAAGGGTTGGGCAACTGATTTGTTGGTGTGAAGTGCGGTCACGGCTGCAATCACATCTTCGATCGCAAATGGAACGCCCGGCGCTTCAGCCCAGTAGCGTGGCAGTTGGGCAGGTCCCTGCCACATCTTTTGAACGAAAGAAACAGTCATGGAGTGAGCCACATATTGATCAGCTATGGTTCCGTCGGGACTTCTCAGTCTAGCCCGTGCCAGCGGCTTCTTTGGAGAGTATCTGTTGATGATGTTGAACATGGAATGAGTGTCATGAACCTGGGAGGCAACAGTAACTTCTTCACAAAGAGCAATGAACTGAGCTCGTTTGGCTTGCCTGGCATCGCGCTGTTGCTTGCGTTGGAGGTGCTGATATTGTGATCGATGGAACCAAGCCTGCAAAATGCATTTCAGGGATAAAAAATGATTCGTCAAGCGTCTGAGTTGTTGTTTGTGATGCCATTTGGTTGCAATGGTTTGTGAGACCAAGGAGTGATCCACCTGTGGAAAATTGGGGTTCTTACCATCAAAAAATTTGTGAAACGCAGTCGATACTCGAGAGTGTACCTGCTGAATCAGCGCTTCTGGCGTGGTGGCCTGATGAGGTTCGTGCAAGGTCTCGATGACCTGTTGTCTCAGGCAATGCCAGGTCTGTGTCTCCTGGAGTCCAGCTTGTCTGCATTGATTCCTTTGGGCATATGTGCATGACGTGGGTTTGTCAAAACGTTGATATGACATATGTTTGGCCCTGATTGTGCAAACAATTGGGATGTGGTGTGTACTGTTGTCCGGGACAAAATCCGCAAATGGAAGGAATTGCACTTGTTTGGAATACCCATCACTTGAAAAAATGCGAGTGAGGAAATGGTCGATCCTAGAGACTGTCTGTCCATGAATGTATGTGGGTCCTGAAGCACCCCAAGTGTCCAAGGCAGTAAGGCCGTGAGTCCGCAAGATCTCTTGGAGCCGACCTTGGTCTTGATGTGTACTACCGGTGCATTGTCGTCCATTCCATTTGAAGGCGGTTGTACCAACCCATGGCGGCTGTGTTGAAAGAGCACAGTTGAAATCTCCTGCACACAGTAAATTGTTGCGAGAGGGAATCTTGTGCAACGTTTCATTGAGTGCCGTCCAGATTTTGTCTCTTTGTTGTAGAGACATTGCTGACCGTTGGTCAACATATTGGTATATGGCCAAGATGTCAAGGGCTCTCTGGTCATAGCGCAAGCGGATCTGTAATAGACGCCCATCAGCAATAGCTGCAAAGCCAAGCTGTTCAGGGTCCGCGATGCGCCTGGAGACCATGGCCAAGATGCCGCCACTGCGGTGTTCTTGTGAAGCCGTGTGCACATAGAGCCAGTTGGGATCAGCCCAATTGGAAGAGAAGCCCCAACGAGTCTCTGTAATGACTACCACGTCTGCTGGGTGGTGATGCAGCCATTGTTTCACCTCCAGGAAACCTGCTTGAGATAAGCCACCAGGGTTCCAATGTAGGCAAGAAATTCTGTCCTTGGGTCGGAGCTGTTTGGTTGGTAAGCTTCGGCGTCCGTGAGGCTGCATGTCTTGTTGGATTTTTTGCACCAATGCCGGTGGAAAATCCTGTACTTGCATGGACCGACCATGATAATGGGAGTTCCCATACGTCAAAGCTCGACGACAGGCACGCTTGTAGCTGCGCTTGTGTACAGCTGTCTGAGGTAGCAGAGGACGATTTGAGCCATTGCTCATTTGTGGCGGTTGTCCACCTTTCGCAGAGTCTTGGCAGAAGGCATAGATCCATCTGTCTGCTCCTGCTGTGACAGTGGGATCACAGCAACCCTCACCCTGACGGCCTGTCATTGTAAATCCCGGAAAATCATAGATCCTGTGATGTGCGATCCTTGTTGTCGACATCTGTTCCAAGGCCGTCCCCGGATTTGGGACCGGGTTGCAGCAGCAAGTAACCAGCAAGGCAATGATCCAGGTGATCGCAGTCAAAATTGTAGTGTGCATATCGTGTCCAGTTCCTGTTGTTGTAAGAGATTGGACGCCACAAGGGCTAAACGTTGGCCAGCAGGGGCGCACCAATCTGTCGACACAATTGCAAGGGGACAATCAGGATTGAAGTCGGGTGCCCCAACCCGAGAAGCCAAATAAAAATATCCGTTTGGAAAATCCACTGATCCAAGGCCAGGGAGTGTGTCGGGGGCCCAACCCGTGCACACCTGTCAGTCTATGGCAAACCCTCGGGGAAGAACACGGACGTGGGGCAATGGCTGCAGCGAAACACCTAGATCAGTCTTAGCTGATCTTGCTTGCGGTTCTCGCGACCGCAAAGGGCTTGTGTGTGTGTGCGTGCGTGCGTGCGTGCGTGCGTGCGTGGGGGCGCGGGGGCGGGCGGGCGGGTTCGCTGGCTTTGCGGCTTCGGGCCGCGCGGCGGGCGCGGGCTCGTCTGCGCGCTCTTTTCTCTTCTCTCTCTGCGCTTCTTCTCTCGGGGCGGCGCGCGGGGCGCAGTGGGGGTGGGGGGGCGCGTGGGGGGCGCGTGGGTGTGGGCGCGTGGGTGTGGGCGCGTGGGTGTGGGCGCGTGGGTGTGGGCGCGTGTGTGTGGGCGCGTGTGTGTGGGCGCGTGTGTGTGTGCGCGTGTGTGTGTGTGGGTGTGTGTGTGCGTTTTTTTCCTACACACCTTTTTGATATCTGCCAAAAGGTTAGTGCCAGCCTGCAACGACATGGTATCGTCGGTTCCATATGGTATGGAAACTTCAGGCCATGAAACTGCCTTGGAAAATTTCTGCTAGGAAAAGAAGTCTCCTGAGTCGCCACGTGTCTGCTGTGCCTCGTCAATCCTGGCTCCTGGTTGAGCCTGAAGCAGCCGCAGAAAGTCATTCTCCATAGGAGCTGTCGAATTGGTTGTCTCCGCATTGGTCAGGTTGGGATCTGATTCATGAGCTGATTCATGTGCTGTCTGTGGAGCACAATACATGGGAAGGCGCAAGCAGTCCGTACGGACCATCCAGATCACTACCACGTTGCTGGCATACCATATGGGGTATTGCCAAATGGCTTTGGGGAAGCAATCATCTTCAGTGATGAGCCAAGCTGCTGGTGTTGTCTGACCCAGCACAGTAGGCTGCATCTTCAAAATCGCTTTGCAATGTCCAGCCAAGTCTTGTCCAAAATGTGCCACAGCAGCAACTGGAATGTAGCCAGCATTGGAACAGAGCAAATTGGAGTTTCGGAAAATGGGCAATGTCACTTCTGATTCAATGTCTACTCTGCACAGGCCTTTGACAATGTCCCCAGCCTCAGACCGATAGTACCGGTCAATGTGTATGCAGACGCAGACCGGTGCATCCAAGAGCGCAGTGCACATCGCATTCTCCTGAACCCAGGCTGTCACCAAGGAATTCAAACTGCAAGAACCCATGTCATGGTCATGTTGTGAGAGAGTCAATGTGATGGGAGTGAATCTGCGACTGTGATCATGCACTTGAATCCCTGCAGCAGTGTCCAATCTTCTTTCCCATCGCATGTCAAATGCAGTCGATTGCAGCCAAGCCAGTGTGCGTTGCGCGCATTCAGCGCAATCTTTCTGACCCAGTTCTGCACCCCAATCTGTGACAATCTGCCGAAACCAATCTGTATGCTGCAGTGTTGCCGGTTTGTTGGCAAACGTTTGCAAAAACGAAATGAGCTCAGCAAAATGTGCCCCCCACAGGTCCGTCATTGGATCCTGGAAACTCACAAGCGCCCAAAGAAGGCTGTGAATGATGCTGTTGCCATAGCACCAATTGCGGTCATTTGTGAGCCGCAATCCACATAGGCATTGGGTCAAGGTGGCCACCAGAGCAGGGCTCAGGACACTGATTTGGTCTGGGATTTCTTGTGCACCTTCTGTTTGCCCTTCCCGTGGCCCTTGGATTGGCCCAACATACTCTGAAGAGCGGTTGCCATAGGGGTTTGATGCAGGGTATGCTGCTTCATCGTTGCACCCACTGCCATCCATATCGAATTGTGAGCGAGATGAAAGAGCAGGTCGTAGGCCCTGTCGCTCCGAAGGTTGATCTGGAGGCGCCAGGGGACGACGCGATCGCTCTTGGGGTCCGGGGCTCTCAGGGCATGGAAACGCATCACCAGCTCCCGGTCCTGCATCATCTCCACCAGCTCTTCCAAGTGCTGATCCATCTTCTTGGCACTCACTGGGGTCTTTTTGTCCAGAACCAACATCTGGGTTTTCGGATCCCAGCGGTGGTAGGGGAAGCTGCGGTCTGCAAGAATCAGGCCCTTGTCGACCGAGGTGATGTAGATCTGATCGGTCTCCTTGCTCGTCATGAGCTTGGCCAGCCTGTTCCTCATGCTGGTCAGCAAGGCTAGCATCAGGTGCTGTCTCAGCGGCATCATCTGAGTCAGGGATGAGTCCTCCATCTTCTCGGCTTTCTCCTTCCACTGGACTGTCTCGTGGAGGAGCAAGTGGAGCGCTCCTGTCGGATCTGGATTCAAAAAAAGAATGTATTGATCCATCCTTCGAAGGCCCTGAAGTTCTTGATCGTGTCTGATCAGCAGCTGAGCCATGGTTGTCAGCATTCTCATGGCGGGTGTGGGTTGATCTCCGGTTTGTGGAGGGTCTACCATCTCTGCATCGTGGCCTTTTGGCCCGTCGCGCTTGCGCGCTTTGGTCTGCCTGGGATTCTCCGGAAGGGCCAGTGTGTGGTCCACAAACAGTGATGCCAGAGCCCCGAATGCCTCCTCCATCTGAGCAGAGGCCGCCAAGTCGGGTGGTCCCATGGCGGAGGCTACTTCCATTCAGCAAGGCACCAAAGAGCTGGGCCAGCTGGATCAACACTGGACAGGATCCCTTCAGGTGAGAATGGGCCAATTGTGCTCGATCAGACAAAGATTCATCAGGCCGTAATGCAGCAGGCAAATTGTAAATGAGTCCACATAAACGGCATTGAAAATCATCCAGATTCAAAGCAAAAACTGTCGGCAAGAGTTGTTCCATGTAGAAAAGAAACATCTCATGTCTGCAGTTGTGCTCCTCTCGGAAGTGCAAGGTCAAATCAGCAGGTTGATGGCGCTCTCCACAGAGAAGACAGGTGGTGCGCAGGAATTGCAAAAGTCCTGGATCCTGCCAGGTGTCTGCAAACTTTCGGTGCACCAGAGCTTGTTCCAGCCGATACTTCATGTCATGTTGCAATGAGGCTGCAAGGATATCCTTCAATGCCTGATCCGTGATGACCGTGGGGGCAAAGGGCTCCATGTCCAGTCGATGAAATGCCATTGCAAGTTGCCTGAAAGGCAAGCAAATATGATTGGCCCGTTTGACACCTGTGCTTGGGTTGCAAAAGCACTGATATTGATAGTAAACATCGACCAAGATCATCGTGAGCCTTTGAGACTGTCTCCACAATCTGGAATGGGCAGATTGAAGGTGTAATGAGAGATCTGAAGCACGTTGACAGCCCTTGCCACATGCCTGGCAAACAATTGTCAAACGCATGCGTGCTGCAGGTGTTCTCAAAATTTCCAAGAGTTTGCCGTCCAAACAGGCCTCCTTCCACATGTTGTCCACAGGCAACGTCTCGGCCGTCGCCTGGGGATTGAAAAACTGACATCGGCCTTGCACTATGTGAGACCGCAACCCAGCCAATGTAAGAAATAATTGGCCGCAATGTGAGCATGCTGAGGATCCATCCAGTGAGTCCCTGCTTTCATTGTAGCTCAGACCCTGAAGTCCATGGTGAGCCTGCAAATGTTGGACAAGGGCTGCTGGAGTTGAAAAACACTCTAAGCACAGCTCACAGCGTTGGCGCACTTCATGTAGGGGTGCCGCATCTGGGGCATTCAAAGCAGCGCCGTTCACCAACAACACCGCAATCTGAGACCAGGTTGGGCAGCTGTGAGTTTTGAAAAGTGCACCGCAACATCCACAAGGACTTTCTGAGGAATACAAATTCGTGAGTTGGACCGCCTTCTGAGGTGCGTGCTCCCATAACTCGGGATGCTGCTGTCGGAAATGTTGATGAAGTTCTTGGCATCTGCTGAATTGGAACGAGCAGATGATGCATTTGGATGCAAGGTAGCTGCACGCCTCACGTTCCTGCTCAACCTTGTCCCACTCTCGCTCATGCACAATGTGAAGCAGGCGTGGTCCAAAAGCCTGCAAATTCAAATTGTGCAATTCATCTGCTGTGATCATACGCATGCCCCTTGCTGCCGCCATCTGCGGTTGCAACGTGCTCATGAGGTTGGACAGGCTGCCTGGTTCCCGCTGGGAATCAATGAACTCCTCAGGACCAGCTCGAAGCTCCTGGCATCCCCGGTCAATGTGGTTCTGAAACATGCGCCATGTGGAAAATCGTGTTGTGCAAAAACGACATGTAGGTAATCCATCAGTGGTAAAGGCTGATTGCTTGACAAACTGAGTCCGAAAAGTAGCATGTCCATGTGCCTTTGCGCAATGTCGTCTGAAATTGCTGACATTGTCAGTGCAAAAATCACATCTGGCACATTGGTAAAATGGTGTGGTATCACAGGCCTCTGGTCCAAATGACGTAGGCGTCTCCAAGGAAACTGTGGCCTGCAAATGGTCCAACCGAGATAGCAAATCAGGCAAATGTGTCCAAGTGATGGTATGCACCAAATCATGTGAAGGGAGTTGTGCACTTCGCTCTGTCAGGGTCCTCAAAAGTCGAGCTGCAGTACCATGCAGCAATTGCGCCGGTGACTGGAACTTGTGCAATGTCAACACATGAGCATTGGTTCTGCGTGTAATGTAAGAATGGTCATGCATCAGTTTGCGTAGCATTGTCATCATCTGTGTTGTAGCTATCTGGATGCCAACTTGTGTCAACCCCATTGCAAAAATGCCGTAGCTCAAAATAGGATAGATGCAAGTGATCCAAAGTTTGTAGCGTTGTGCAATGGTCAATCTATGTCTTCCAGTGAGCCACCGCTGCAGTCGTCGGAATCCCGTGTGCATCAAGCTCAAACGATGTTTCAAACTGGCATCTTCGAAGTTGCCATATCCAATCATCACGCCCAGGTATTTTGCAGTCTGTTTGATGGGAATGAAAATGTCTGCAGCAGCGATTGGTGTGATTTTCAAGCTCTCTCCAGCGTGATCTTTCCTCACAAATTGTCGCCTGATTGCACGACCTTGTTGGCCCCGCAGCTCCAAAATGGCAATTGATTTGCCCGTGTTGAGAGTCAGATCCATGGAGGTCAAAGTTGTCACAAAAATGCCCAGGGCTTGTTGGAAAAACCGAAACTCATCCAATGTCACAAAAGAATCCCCTATGTGGATGTCGTCAGCGTAGATTGTTATACACCTTTGTATCCAGTCAAAGGGAAGTTGTGTCATTAAATCATGTAACATCAGAACAACAAACCCATTCCATAATCCTGGCGCCGCCTTGCATCCTTGGCGTACTCCCTTGCCAACATCAACAGCCGTGTCTGCTTGATCATGTTGAACGTAGTAGCAAGTTGCTTCATGCCAGGTGCTCAGGAGATTTTGGATGGCAGGACTGATGTGCAATTCATGAAGTCTGGAAAAAAGTTTGCGACGATGAACACTGTCAAAAGCCCCTTTAAGGTCAAAGCATACCTGGCAACCCCCAAAGAGATTATATCTAATGGCATGATTTGCTCTGGTATGAGGCGTTGATCTTTGTTGGCTCAGAAGCAAACGGACAGCTGCACAGTGAAGGCTAACCCTTCTGATCGCATCCAGTGTCGATCTATGTTCAACATAAGCCAAAACTGGGAAAAGAATCAAATGATTGGAAGCCTCTCGCATGGCCAGATGAATTAGGAGCCCTATCACCGCCTTGCCTACTGGCTCTTGCAGAGCCAGCGGCCGCAAATTTTGAGGGACCACTGGAGGACGTGATGGTTTCGGAATGAGAAATAACCATCCATGTCGCCATGCGCTGGGTATACATGGGGGATTAAATGACCACCAAAAACAAAGTTTCTGATAAAGAAGGGGTGCAAGTATGGCAGAATGTTGTCTCCATACCACTCCTGGTGAGAATGGTTTTGCGACCGCTTTGGTGGTGGGTATCAATGCAAGCGCTGTTTCAAGCTGGCTCACCGTGAAAGGTACACCTGGAGCTTGCTCAAAGGTCAGATGCAAGCATTGCGGACCAGACCAAGTGTCTTCCACATACTTGTTCAACAGGGCAGCACCCTCAATAGGACTGGCCATCACCCCATCATGATTACGCAGCTGAATCTGTTTCCGTGGCTGTTTAGGAGCAAATTTGTTAATGAGTTGAAAAAGCTTGTGAGTGTCATGTTGAGCCGCAGCTCTGGCAGCACAGCTAACAACATCATCAAACTTTTGTTTTCGAATTTGTGAGGCAAACTTCTGATGGGTTCTTTTCAATCTGACAAACTGAGATGCATGATGCCAACATTTGAATATGTTACGCAGAGTCGGCAGCCCAGGCCTCTGCATCAGGCGTCGATGTTGCCATTTGTTGAGCAGTATAGGCAGGGCAGGCTTCCAGGTCGATGTGGAACTCTCCTTCTTGCCCGCTGGAAAGTGAGTCACAAAGAGCTGCAGCATGCTACTGTGTAAATCATTCATGAAAACATCTGCATCCTTCGTGGTGTCGGCAAAGTGTTCAACCAACATGTCATGGGAACGGTCACAAAACTCCATCCAGGCTGGTGATTGCGTCAGATAGGCCTGTCTGCTGGACTGGCGCTGTTGCATGGTCACCTGTTGAATCCTGTGGTGTGCATGGTCAGGTATCCAAAATTTCGCCAGGGTGCATAACATCGGGACATGGCCATGAGTGGTCTGTGATATGAAGGGTGAATCCCACAAATACCGCACTCGTCGCGCTGTCCCGTCAGCATACATTTGCCTGACACAAATGTAATCCAGCCGACTGGCCGTGTGACCATGCACATACGTTGGGCCCAGGGCAGAGGACCACGTATTCAGCGCTACCAATGCAAAATGGCGCAAAATCTGAAGCAGTCTTGGATGGTCCGCATGTGAAGTGCCTCTATGAGAGCGTCCATTCCAGAGAAAGGTTGATGTGCCTGAGATTCTTGGAGAGGCCTGTAAAGAGCTGTTGAAATCTCCTAACATCACCAGGCAGTTCCTGGTGGGAAGGCCAGCCAGGACCCGTTCCAAAAGACCCCACCATCGTTCACGTGCTTGGAGGCAACTTTGTGTAGGTTGGAAAACATGTTGGTAGCAGGCTACAATATCCAAGTTTCTGGGATGTTGTTTCAAGCGCAAGTGCACCAAGCGTCCACTGTCATGGAATTGCCATTGAATTTGCGCTGAGTTGCAAATTCGACGCGAAACAAGAATCAAAATTCCTTTGCCCCGATGTGCACCCTCACCTGAATGAACCATATTCCATTCAGAGTCAGTCCACGTTGCATCATATGTCCATCTGGTTTCCACCATGACCGCAATGTCAACCTGATTGAGAGCTAACCAAGCTTTCACCTCGTCCAGCTTAGAGATGGAGAGTCCCCCACAATTCCATTGCCAGAAGGTCATGCGCCTTTTGGGAGCATGCTGACGGTTGCATCGATGTAGGTCATGATGAATGAACTCTCGTTCTGGAGGTGCAGCAGGACCGGTGGGTAGTGAGCAACCCATGTTTTCAAGCTCTTGGACAGTGTAGTGGCTACCTCTGTACCAGGCCAGTCCCTGTTGTAGCGCTCTGCGATAAGCCCGCTGTAGGCTGCGTTTCTTCACCTTCTGAGAATTCCTTTGAGCAGCTTCATGCCGTGCTTGTGTGCCTGCGCACGCTAAAGGCTGCATGCCATGTAGCTTCGTCCCCTCACCAAGGTTGTGTGGGATCTGATGCCGGACTTCCGTGACCTCCATGGCTAGGTCACTACCCTCACCCCTCCTGGTCTGCAGCATTTGAATGTTCAGTAGAATGAAGCAGAGGCCCAAAAGAAACCAATGCCAAGCCTTGTGTCGAGACCAGGGTCTGGACTTGGGACCAGACTTGCACTCAGAAACAGATCGAAGCTGGTGCTGCTGTCCACTTGTTCCAAAAGCTGTGTCGTGAGATAATGAAATGTTTTGTAAAGACAGTCGAAGAGGATCACAAAACCACCCAAGGGCACCTTTAGCCAGCAGGAGTGTGTGATCGCAGCTGAAAAACCAAATTAAACAAATGATCCACTGTTGAAGCCGCTTGAAATAAGTACCAATGAAAAATCGTAATACCAACGTCGATGCCAAAAACAGAGAACCCACAAGGGCCAGCCAGCAAGCGGGAGCCCACCCCCTGATGTTGTACAAGGCTTGAAAAATCTCAATGGGACAATCAGCCAGGGTGCCCAACCCTTGTATGAGCTCACAGTCGAACAACAGGTCAGCCAGCGTAAACCAGGAGCCCACCCTGCAGAATGTTGTTCGACTGTCTGAAATTGGCAAATGAACTGTTTTGAGAAAATTAAACTGTATCCAATATTGGTGGCCAGTAAAAAGGTGTTGATCCGCTGTAAGCAGGCTCTCGGGCAACAGGCCAGTCAGTGAAAATACGGAGCCAAACCCGCAGTGCGTTGCCGAGAGCTGCCGCTGTAAAAACCCAGTTGCTGTTAGAATCCAGTCGTCCAACCAAGACCAATGTGACGTGTCTGAATCAAATCGCGGCTCAAAATCGTTTGTTTCTGTCGTGTGAGTCCCCTGCAGGCCAGTCAGTGTTCGGAAGCCTACTCCGCAGCGAGCAGGGGACTCAAAAAGGTCTGTTGAAGCCACTGAAAAAGAGGCGCCAGCGCCAAATTTAGACCCAAGTGGTTGGATTGATGTATGATTCCCCTGCAGGCCAGTCAGTGTCCGGAAGCCCACTCCGCAGGAAGCAGGGGAATCGAAATAAAAATCTGCTGATATCTGAGGAATTGAACTGCCAAACCCAAAACTAAGTCCAAACTGCAATGCCTTGCGATTTCCCTGCAGGCCAGTCAGTGTACGGAAGCCCACTCCGCAGAAAGCAGGGAAATCCACTGATGTTTGATCCACACAGAAAAATTGTTCAGGCAATTCCGGTGTCGTATGAAATCCCTGCAGGTCAGTCAGTGTCCGGAAGCCCACTCCGCAGAAAGCAGGGAAATCAAATGATGAGATCTGGTCCAAAGAGAAAAGTTGTGCAAGGGAAATCCAACAAGAAATCAGGATCCAGAGACCAAGCAAAAGGCCAAAGTGGGTGTGCAATCGCCAGGAGAATTCAGTCGCCGTGTTGCTGAGGCAATGAGAGGTATGGCTATGAGGCCTCTCGATTCAATCCAAACGTGGAGCCACAACTCAAAGAAAGCATTGCGGAATTGAATTGTGAAAAAGACCAAAATGGCAGCGGCAGCAAAGAAATGACGGATCAATGGCTCAAATGAAGACACAGCGCAGGAACGTCACGTGGGGGCCTAGAGCTCCTCGCTCTTCGAGGCACCGCTTCTGGATGCAAAGGGGCTTGTGTGTGTGTGTACACTGCTATTCACATGCAGAAAACTACAACTGGACATTTGATGACTATGCACGTTATGTTTTCCGAATTCATGCGCCAAAGACTATGCACGTTATGTTTTCCGAATTCATGCGCCAAAGACTACTTAACAGCAGGGGGCTGCAGGGAATGTCATAGTTCTGCAGCCAACGAAGACGGCTATGACATTCTGTGATATCGATCCGGGACGCTGGATCGACGTACCTGCCTAATCATGTCTTTCCATTTCCGCGATGGGATGTGGCTAACCCAAGAACCACCTTGCCGATTAATGATTTGGACCTGGTTTCACCTGTTTATCAAGGATGATGGACTCAGGATTCTACCAGGCATGTACAACCACATCGTCATTGCAGTTCACTTCCAAAAATCAACAGTGTGCATTAGTCATGTGTCCTATACAGACCATGACCTCATCATCCCTAATGGGGAAGAACAATCTTGGCATAGTGTGCCGAATCCGCCCTCTACGGAGGCAGAAGTTGAGCGAGTAGCCATAGGGGCTGCTAGAAGTGATGGCAATAGCCGAAGGGGGGTCAAGGACAATTGAAGGGTGGCATAAGCCGAAGGAGTGCCCAACGGGCGAATGGTGCCCATAGGGCGAAGGTGGCCATGTGCCGAAGGATTTTATTGGCCGGGAACCCTACTTCTTACTGTCATTTTATGAGTTTTCACCTTCTCTTTCAAATCAATTTACAATTGTGAGGACAAGAGATCAATTTGAAGAGATCTAGAATATAGGAAGACCTATCACAAAAGTGTGCGGACACACATAGTTTGTGATGCTCGAACCAAGCAGAATGTCAAACACGGTAGGGACCTTATCGCTGCAGATGTGTGTACGATCTTGATTCATGTTTTCGAGGTTTTCTACTGAGCGAACACTTCAAACCAATCCAATAATTGAGACCATAGTCTTGTGAAGTACCTCCTTCGCCATAGCTTATTTTCACTGGGATGTGTTAGCTACCGACAGATACAAGGCGCATCTATGGGCTCACAGTGGGCCCCAGTTGTATGTTCACTAGTTGCCCTACATCGAGAGCACACCTACAGCATGCTTTTTGGACAAGCCATTTTTTCTGGAAAACTTTTTAGTTCCTTTCGTTATGTTGACAACCGTCTGCTTTTGGGTCCACAACAACTCACTGATCGCCTTCGACAAACTTGCTTTTGGAATTTAGACTTCTACACCTCGCCCATTCTTTTGGAAGAAGTACAGGGTTTTGATGCACTTGGATTCAACATCAATCCACATCAACGTACCATTACATCGGTATTGCCTTGGGACACAGTGATACGCACTTCCGCTGGTTTTGGACCTAGAAGCTCCATGTATACAGGTCTCATTGCTCGAACACGTCTAATTTTACAAAATACTTTTCCTCGTGAACTTCAACTTCCTCAAGTTCAAGACCTGCTCGCCCTTCATACCCTTCAGGAACCTAGATACCGCGAATGCATTCCTCAGATCATTTCGATTGCCCGCAGTTTTGGACACAAATGGACCAGACAACAATTGACACCGTTTGACTGAAAAGAAGCCGTTGTAGCTGCATTTTGGTTTTTGTGCTTTTCATTCCAATTGCAACTTTGCAACTGTTGCAACTGTTCAAACGTTTTTCTGCAACATCCCACCCAAAACGCCTGGCTCGCAGTGTGATATTTGTTTTTCCGTAATTGATTATATTCAGTTCTCCAGCTTAGTTTACGTCCGTTGTTCTACTCTATATGGTTCACGGTACTGCAACACACTGGCTTAAGTGTTATATAACTGTGATTTAATCAATCCATTTACTGTTTTCATCACTGCGTTCTATCTCAACCACCTGACCTACGTGTTCTACGCGTCGGAATCTCAGTTTTTGGCGAATTCTGCCCTTCGTCCATAGACAACCAATAAACGTTCATTTTAAACGGATTTGTGGAAGAACAAGAATACAATCGATTTGTGTCCATTTCATTTCGTGGTATCCATGTTTCAATTGAAGTGCAGTTCTCTTCACTTTTTAACACTCCAAAGTCATACTGTCCTTGCTCTATTTGTTCCACGCGTCGGCAACCCAGAAGTGTCACCTTCCTTATGAAGACATATGTATATATGTGTATACCGCTCTCCACACGCAAAGTGTTGCGCAATCTGCAACAAACAATTGATGTTCGTGAGGGACAAGGGCACGATAACTTTGGATTGCATCATATTCAATTATTTCGCTAATACAAACTTTGGATTGCATCATATTCAATCATTTCGCCAATAACAATTAACACCTTTTAATCTAACCATGTCCTTTCCATTTCGACTTTATTTATCGCGATTTCTTTGATCTACGTGGTCTACTTGCTCTACACGCAGTCTTTCAGAATTTGCCTTCCATGTGAAGGGGGTGCCCAACGGGCGAATGGTGCCCATAGGGCGAAGGTGGCCATGTGCCGAAGGATTTTATTGGCCGGGAACCCTACTTCTTACTGTCATTTTATGAGTTTTCACCTTCTCTTTCAAATCAATTTACAATTGTGAGGACAAGAGATCAATTTGAAGAGATCTAGAATATAGGAAGACCTATCACAAAAGTGTGCGGACACACATAGTTTGTGATGCTCGAACCAAGCAGAATGTCAAACACGGTAGGGACCTTATCGCTGCAGATGTGTGTACGATCTTGATTCATGTTTTCGAGGTTTTCTACTGAGCGAACACTTCAAACCAATCCAATAATTGAGACCATAGTCTTGTGAAGTACCTCCTTCGCCATAGCTTATTTTCACTGGGATGTGTTAGCTACCGACAGATACAAGGCGCATCTATGGGCTCACAGTGGGCCCCAGTTGTATGTTCACTAGTTGCCCTACATCGAGAGCACACCTACAGCATGCTTTTTGGACAAGCCATTTTTTCTGAAAAACTTTTTAGTTCCTTTCGTTATGTTGACAACCGTCTGCTTTTGGGTCCACAACAACTCACTGATCGCCTTCGACAAACTTGCTTTTGGAATTTAGACTTCTACACCTCGCCCATTCTTTTGGAAGAAGTACAGGGTTTTGATGCACTTGGATTCAACATCAATCCACATCAACGTACCATTACATCGGTATTGCCTTGGGACACAGTGATACGCACTTCCGCTGGTTTTGGACCTAGAAGCTCCATGTATACAGGTCTCATTGCTCGAACACGTCTAATTTTACAAAATACTTTTCCTCGTGAACTTCAACTTCCTCAAGTTCAAGACCTGCTCGCCCTTCATACCCTTCAGGAACCTAGATACCGCGAATGCATTCCTCAGATCATTTCGATTGCCCGCAGTTTTGGACACAAATGGACCAGACAACAATTGACACCGTTTGACTGAAAAGAAGCCGTTGTAGCTGCATTTTGGTTTTGTGCTTTTCATTCCAATTGCAACTTTGCAACTGTTGCAACTGTTCAAACGTTTTTCTGCAACATCCCACCCAAAACGCCTGGCTCGCAGTGTGATATTTGTTTTTCCGTAATTGATTATATTCAGTTCTCCAGCTTAGTTTACGTCCGTTGTTCTACTCTATATGGTTCACGGTACTGCAACACACTGGCTTAAGTGTTATATAACTGTGATTTAATCAATCCATTTACTGTTTTTCATCACTGCGTTCTATCTCAACCACCTGACCTACGTGTTCTACGCGTCGGAATCTCAGCTTTTGGCGAATTCTGCCCTTCGTCCATAGACAACTAATAAACGTTCATTTTAAACGGATTTGTGGAAGAACAACAATACAATCGATTTGTGTCCATTTCATTTCGTGGTATCCATGTTTCAATTGAAGTGCAGTTCTCTTCACTTTTTAACACTCCAAAGTCATACTGTCCTTGCTCTATTTGTTCCACGCGTCGGCAACCCAGAAGTGTCACCTTCCTTATGAAGACATATGTATATATGTGTATACCGCTCTCCACACGCAAAGTGTTGCGCAATCTGCAACAAACAATTGATGTTCGTGAGAGACAAGGGCACGATAACTTTGGATTGCATCATATTCAATTATTTCGCTAATACAAACTTTGGATTGCATCATATTCAATCATTTCGCCAATAACAATTAATACCTTTTAATCTAACCATGTCCTTTCCATTTCGACTTTATTTATCGCGATTTCTTTGATCTACGTGGTCTACTTGCTCTACACGCCGCTACCTCAGAGTGCCTTCTTTGGAAAGACCTGTCCATGAAGATGCAGGTGCGTATACACCTAATCCCAAGCATGAATTTCATTTTCGAATGAGTTCAGCGTTGCTTATATTGACGTGATCTGCTTGCTTCATTAGGCAGTCTTTCAGAATTTGCCTTCCATGTGAAGGCCTTTGTGTGTGTGTACACTGCTATTCACATGCAGAAAACTACAACTGGACATTTGATGACTATGCACGTTGTGTTTTCCGAATTCATGCGCCAAAGACTATGCACGTTATGTTTTCCGAATTCATGCGCCAAAGACTACTTAACAGCAGGGGGCTGCAGGGAATGTCATAGTTCTGCAGCCAACGAAGACGGCTATGACATTCTGTGATATCGATCCGGGACGCTGGATCGACGTACCTGTCTAATCATGTCTTTCCATTTCCGCGATGGGATGTGGCTAACCCAAGAACCACCTTGCCGATTAATGATTTGGACCTGGTTTCACCTGTTTATCAAGGATGATGGACTCAGGATTCTACCAGGCATGTACAACCACATCGTCATTGCAGTTCACTTCCAAAAAATCAACAGTGTGTGTGTGTGTGTTTGTGTTTGCGTGTGTCTCAAACAACAACCAGACGCAATATGATGCAATCAAATTGTGACGACCAAACAAATCACATCGATGCCATGGATCCTTGGGTTCCCTATTTCGACACATTTCGACGAGGTTTCCCCTATTCTGGCAGTGTGTATGTGTGTGTGTGCACCGTGACATGCTGGAAATTGATACATGAGCGTCCCACAAAAGCCACTAACTTCGGCTCACAGATCTGCTTGGAGGTTTCCTAAAATGGAGGGTACAGTACCCCCAAAACATCCATTTGTAGATGGAATTTCCATTGTAAACAAGAATACGCGTTCAAAGAAAATCCCAGCAAGGACATGCAAGGACACTATTCAGACTTATATTCACATCATTTCATATCTCATGCTGGAAGAATCTCTTCAGAAACTAGAAGGGCAACACCACCCAACACCCCAGATACTTTCGTCGGGTAAACCGGCTGAATATAAAGGTGACTCATACAACTACCCCAAGAATAAGTGATTGAATCACCACAAATCCACATCAACTCCCATTATTGCTGGTTCAATCCCAGTTTTCATGCTTAAGAATCTGACTTTGGGTCAAACAGGCAAACAAATCGCCATTCTTGTTGCTTCATTCCTCATATGTTTGCCGGTGAAATCACCATTTCTCTTGGTGAAATCACCATCAGCCGCTGTGTTTTTCGACTCACTGCCCCCCGTGGCGGTTCCTTCGCGGTGCGAAGGCCTTGCTGCAACTGCCGCAGCTCTGCGTTGATCGAAGCCTCGAGCTCCGCAACGCAAGCGGACCTTGGGCGGTCAGGCCGTCGTAGGTGGATGGGATTTTCACCAAAAAATTAGGTTTTAACAATCGAAAAGTTGGATTTAATTCACCAAAAATTGATTTTAACCATTTTTAACCAATGATTTTTTGTCAAGTTAGTATTAATAAACCACCCCATATTAATTAATCAACACCCACAGAGCCAGAAATGGGTTGGACCCCTCCTATTAATAAGCACCAGTGTCTCCCCCCAATTATCCAACACCCTGCTCACAATTCTGATTCTTTTTGATTCTTCTGATGCCTTAGAATGGAATTGGCTCTGATGTTTCTGATGTGATGATTTCTGATGCGAGCTGATGAATACAGTGTCTAATCAGAAAGTTATATGTATATGTACACATGTAATATATATATATATATATTATAAATGTGAAACTGACATTTATTTACATATGTATATATATATACGGATTTTTAAATATACGAACAGGTATTTTAGACTACCTCCGGGAAGGTTTTCCTTGGCCCGCCCAGCCATTTAAACATACGGAATCCAATTCATTTAAACATACTGCAACTACATTTAAATATACGAACTGGTATTTCATACTACCTCCGGGGCCTTGCGGTCTGGCCCGCCCTCCACATATTTAAATGTCGTTACCGCATATATATATATATTACTTTTTCAGCACAATCGTTTCACTGAATCCCCCAAATCCAGGAAGGGAATGAAGGTTTGAAAATGCATTTTCCTTATTTTTCTTTATTAAATAAAAACAAAATTGAGAGGGTCACAAAGGGTACCCCTTTAGGTGGCTTGTCCCACCAAAATAATGTGCATGTATCCCCCCAATTAATCAACACCCTCAGCCCACCTGGCCTCATATTGCTGATCCTTTCTGCTTTGCTTCATGAATTAATTACATGACAATCTTATGAATCCCATTCCAAATCTCATGGGATTCATTTTTTTTTGGTTTTCTGCTCTTTATTTGGGGGTCGACCTTCTCCAGCAGGGAGACCTTCTAGGGGGGGTTATTAATACGTACTTGGCATTAACCAAGAATAATATAGAGGATGAATCATCGAACATTCATGGGATATGAATGGGAGTTAACCCACCATTAATGGGATGTCGTATTCTCAACCAACCATTCATAGATTCCAATGGTACTTACCCATAGCACAGAATGCCGTGACGTAACATGTAATCACAAAACACAGCGATGCTCAAAGGAACAACAAATTTAACGATGGAGTCTGGGATGTAACCTGCCGAGCCGAAGACTGACCCAGAGACTAGTCTAAGAGACAATACCATCACACATAAATAGGCCTATTCACATAAATAGGTCCATAAAGAATAACAATTCACCTGAAACCATCTGAAATAGGCCCATTTTGGGATGGTGACCCCTTACCATCATCTGACGTGGCGATTCTTCCGGTGTTTGTTGCTTAAATCACCAGTTTTTCATGCCACACATCCTGGCGTCCTGGCCGATTTCTCGGCCAAGGTGCTGCTGCTTCTGACTTTCGAGTTGCTTCCTGGGATGTGGCTTGAGAGATGGCCATTCCAACAACGTCACTTTCACGGGAAACCATGATTACCCAATGGCCTCATAATCCTTGGAAGCAGGAAGTCACACGAATTGTCCCTGTCAACATTGTCAAAATATACCGAAAGTATGCCAAAACATGGGCTTCATTGTACCACACGGTTGGTGTTTAGAAACCATAATTATATGCGACATTTCTTGGGAATAGGCACCTGGCTCATCCTGATTTAGCAAACGGTGGGGGGATGACCCAAAGCAGGTATCAACACAGGTATCAACCTGTGGCGGATGGTAATAACCGGGATCCCAATATGATCATACAGATCCCACAAAAAAAAATGTGACACCACAAGCATTGAACTGCCAACCCTAAAGTTTCCAAACATTTATGGATAAAGTCTGTGCCCAGCTATGTCCATGACCAACCTTCGAAAACAACAATTTACATATCTATAAGCCGTGTATATGTTTACATATCTATATATAGCTGAAGGGGAAAACAGTCCCGTTCATAGCAACCTCCTTTACTTCGTGTGGAGATTGATGCGAGGTCCGCTCGGGCTCATCTGACAGGTCGTACCATGCCCTACGAGGTGGTGCCCGATAGCAAAGTCTATTCGTAGGTTTACCTATGTTTATGTATATATCAAACTATTTCATGGGAGTACTGTATTTGAACGCTAGGGGATACCCCTCGGGCCGCCCAGCTGGGTCACTTGGGTTTGGAAATGGGTTACCCTAAGATGCAATGTAGTTGTTTTCACCATTTTGCCATATTTTGCCAATGGCATGACCATGCATGACCATAAACTGTGTGGGTATGCCCAATTTTTAGATACACCAAAATATGGACTATCATGAATCATCAACATCTTACATCAGCTTGATGAACCCCGCTATAATAAAGTAAGTCAAATCCTGCGACAGATGAGTACACCCCGCCACACACACAATAAAGTCAGCCAAACTGTTTGGGAGATGTGTGTTTTTCCTTCTTTTTTGTATATATATATATATGTATACACATGCGATTATATAATATATATGCATATATAGTTTTCTTCCTTGAACTTAATTTGTGCCCTTTACTTGCTTAGTCTATATAAACCATCCCCTAATTTATCATCAAAATCTCAAAATCCCCAAATGTCCGAATAGATCGATTGCAAAAACCAAACTCGGAGTCCCCAATGAAAAAAATAATCATAGTGTCACTGTGGGAGTTTGCTGTGAATATACTTTGCTAGCTCCACCCTCTTCATAATCCAGTGCTACCTCAACCCTTTGATGGGAAATCATGGATGTGTTTATATAAAACAATGTGTTCAGCGATACTAAATGCCCGGGGTCCCAGAAGTATGTTTGGCTTCAACTTTATCAACGGGATGACTCGGTTTGGTGGGCTTAGTACTACGATGTATAGATGATTTCTTTTTTCATGGTGGAATCATCGATGAAATCCCTTTGTGAGCAGTGTTCAAAACCCATCTGTCATTCCATTATACTGGTTGGTTAATAGGGATCCCCCTATTGGATTACAAAAAAAAACACTCCCATCAATCTATTGGGTCGTACAATCCCCCCAAAAAAATCATCAACCAACAGCCAGGGGTACCCTCTGGTAAACATACAAAAAACTATGGGAAATCACCATTTTTAATGGGAAAACTCACTATTAATGGTGAAACATCAACCAACAGAGTTTTTTTGAACAAAATCCCTATGTGGCTCAAAAAAATCTGATCACTGATCACTGGAAATCACTGGAAATCATTGGATATGCTGGTTATAAGTCCCTACCCTCTGCTAAACTAACATAGCTATGGAAAATCACCATTTATAGTGAGTTTTACTATTAAATATGGTGATTTTCCATAGTTTTTTGTATGTTTACCAGAGGATATGTTTCACTGTCCAAACCAAGGCTCTGCAAAGCCCCGAGCTCTGCCCTCACTTCCTCGGCTCCCCGCGGCTGTTTTCGGAGCTCCTGGAGCTCCCGGAGCTCGGCGTCCAGGCGATGCCTGGACCAAGGTGGCGCCCTGGCAGTTCTTGGGATTTTACCATGGGAAGATGATCAAAATCCCATTGTTATATAAATAAATGGTGGATAAATGGTGGATAAATGGTGGATAAATGGTGGATAAATGGTGGATAAATGGTGGATAAATGGTGGATTAATGGTGGATAAATGGTGGATAAATGGTGGATAAATGGTGGATAAATGGTGGATAAATGGTGGATAAATGGTGGATATATGGTGGATTAATGGTGGATTAATGGTGGATTAATGGTGGATAAATGGTGGATAAATGGTGGATAAATGGTGGATAAATGGTGGATAAATGGTGGATAAATGGTGGATAAATGGTGGATAAATGGTGGATAAATGGTGGATAAATGGTGGATAAATGGTGGATTAATGGTGGATAAATGGTGGATAAATGGTGGATAAATGGTGGATAAATGGTGGATAAATGGTGGATAAATGGTGGATAAATGGTGGATAAATGGTGGATAAATGGTGGATAAATGGTGGATAAATGGTGGATAAATGGTGGATTAATGGTGGATTAATGGTGGATAAATGGTGGATTAATGGTGGATAAATGGTGGATTAATGGTGGATTAATGGTGGATAAATGGTGGATAAATGGTGGATAAATGGTGGATAAATGGTGGATAAATGGTGGATTAATGGTGGATAAATGGTGGATAAATGGTGGATAAATGGTGGATAAATGGTGGATAAATGGTGGATAAATGGTGGATAAATGGTGGATAAATGGTGGATAAATGGTGGATTAATGGTGGATTAATGGTGGATAAGTGGTGGATAAATGGTGGATTAATGGTGGATTAATGGTGGATTAATGGTGGATTAATGGATGATTAATGGTTATTACCCTCTGGTTAGGACTAACGTAGCCATGGTTTGTTGATGGCCCAATTTGAAATAGATGGTTTACCAAGCTATAAAATGGTGATTTTCCATGGCTATGTCAAATAACCAGATGGTATATTCTATTGTTCATTATATATTTTTTAATTACATACCATCTGGAAATTGAACATAGATATGGGATGATATGGATATGGGTCAAAATTAGGTACCCCAGAAATTAGATGGTTCATACAAAAACATACACTAAAATCTGTGGTCCCATAGGACTTAAAATTGTGATTTCCCACAGCAATGTTGCATCACCAAAGGGCAAGCCACATGTTTTTCCAGTGCTATTCATCCAATCACCAAGGTTTTCCATTGTTCTCCACTCTTACAAGAAGGTAATCATATCAATTCGATACCGTTCTATCCCATTGCTATTATATTCCATAAGTCATATTTCATCAATCCCTTCTTCCATAAAACCTACCCAAATAATAAAAACAACCCCAGATTGTTTGTTTTGGGAAATTTCAGATTTGTCAATTTGCTTTTTAATTGCACCCCTTTAGAAAACAATTTAAACATGAAGGTCGTTTTTGAGGGTTGCACCCCCTAATGTAGTAATTAAAAACTAGTCAACACCGTCTTTTTTTATCATTAGGGTCCATCTTTGAAAATCAAAAGTTTTAGTTGTTATAATTAAGGTTTTGAATTGAATATTAGGGGCAAGCTTCGAAATCCAGTTTTGGCAATATCTTAACCATAGACTTGTTAAGGGATTTTGATCGATTTTGAAACTGAAAACTTTATTTAATTTAACAAGTTTGAAATTTATCATTAGGGGGAAGCTTCGAAATCCAAATGCTGGCAATAATGTAATTAGATTCTAAAAAGGATGTTGGTCGATTTTGAAATCGAACGTTTTAGCTGTTCAAATAAAGGTTCTAAATCTAATATTGGGGATTTTTTTCCCCCGAATATTAAATACCCACCAAAAAAACTAGCCCTAGGTTGTACTATTTAGGGGTGGGACGAGCCGAATTCTGGGGGGAAGAAACTATCATTGAATCCCACTATTGTTGACGGTTCAATCGCTATGTTTCTTGGTTAATGTCAGCCCTGGATTAATAAACCCCAAACGGCTGTTTAATCCGGAAGGTACCATAAAAAAGTATCAAATCAGGACTATTGGGGGAATACCACCCTAATTAAAAAACAAAAGTTATCAAAAGTTTATTAATCCGGAGTTGACAGGAAAAAAAATATTAATATCAACCCTGATGTTTTTTTATACAATGTATTTTTTTAATCATGGTTCAATTAATACATATTGATACCAATCCCGTTTATTAATCAGAAAACATCAGGATTGAAAGCATTCAGCAGTGCCTGGTCTCGTCTTGCACCTCCAGGTGTCGTTTCATCTCCTCGAAACTGCGAGAGAACTTCAGCTGTTGGCCTAGCGAGACCATCCCATTCCCACATAAATTCCTGGTTGCTAAAGGGCTATCCTGTTCTTTATGGGTTAGGAATGGTTTGGATAATCCCCGTAGTTCTTGGTTAGGAGAATCCACTATAAACATCAATAAACCAGTTAGCATACTTCCCTAATATCCCCCTATATTAACTAATCAATAGTCGTACGCGTGTATAAAGACACGTAGGTGAAGTTGTCTACACTGACAAAATCACACAGATCTCTCTCTCTCTCTCACTTTTTTCGTCGACTTTGATTCATTTTGGGTACATTAAAGATGATAATACAAGAAACGATGATCGTCCTTCAAATCTTCCAACACCGTTCAATTTTTTTTTTGGGGCTCTGCATGCCGGCCACTTTCGAGGCCTTCTAGTGCCTCTATCCGCTGCTGAAGCCCATCCTAGCCGTCCAAAGGGCGGCCCCTGTGTCAGAATCTTATTGGAGGGGCATCGATTGACACAGTTCTCACTTTGGATGTGCATCCCAGTTCGGTCTATCTTGACGCAGTTCTAATATACATGTATATAGGAATAATCATAAATAATTATATATATATGTGTGTGTGAGATATACTCCAGTAATATGTTGGGTTATTAACATATATTAATCACTTACTAGTTGGGATGCACCCATTGAACCGCAAGCAGGGGACGTGCTTATGCACATTAATAGTGACATTAGCGTGTGTAAAGACATAGGTATGTTTATATATACACATATGCGATTATATATTTATGTGTGTGAAAAAAGACTGCAATTTAAGAGTATACTTGTATGTATATATGTATATAAACATATGTATATTTATATGCATATGTATATATATACATATGATTACATATGTATATGTATATATATATATATATATATGTGTGTGTGTGTGAAAAATATGTATGTATATATACATATATATATATATGTAAAAAAATGTATGCATGTATATATATATGTATATATATATGTAAATATATATATATATATATGCACATGTATATTTATATATATATGCATATGTATATATATATATATATATGCATATGTATATATATATATGCATATGTATATATATATATATGCATGTATATATATGTGTATATATATGTGTGTATTTATATATGTATATATATATATATGCAGTATATGTATATAGACATATGCATATGTGTACATATATGCATATGTGTATATATATATACATACAAATGTAAATAATATATATATATGCACATACATATAGATACGTACATACATATAGAAATGTATGCATAAACACATTTATACGCATATATATATATGCATAATATATATATATATATACATACATGCACTGTATATGTGTGTGTGTGCGTCTATCTGTTACCATCTTCATCTATGTGTGAGATTATGGAAGTTCATGACCATATATATATATATATAATACATATATTTATCATATCATATCATTTCATATACTGTATTCTTTCTGAATCTGCCTGATCCTTTTTGATAGATTTGTATAGATCTCATACATGTGGTCGTGTATGTTGCATCTTGTGCGTAAAAGGCTTTGGTTCACCTTGTTCCACCTGAATCCTCCAAAGAACCCATACCTCCAGTGAATTATATAACTAACGTTATATAATATATAATCTGGAAAACCCGCCCGTTTGTAATCACTGTAGATACCTAATGTCAACATCGTATTAATAAACCCCCCCCTCCCACCCCCCCCCCCCCAAACATTAAGAGCATCAAAAAAAAAATTAGGCCAAACATTCACCTAGGGTTCCTGGAAAATTTTCAGACCTATGTGGCGCCGAACAAATTGCCTAATTGAAAACGAATACATAAAGTGAACTTTCTTGGAGCTTTAGTATTCACAAATGAATTGCCTAATTGAAAACGAATACATAAAGTGAACTTTCTTGGAACTTTAGTATTCACAAATGAATTGCCTAATTGAAAACGAATACATAAAGTGAACTTTCTTGGAACTTTAGTATTCACAAATGAATTGCCTAATTGAAAACGCATACATAAAGTGAACTTTCTTGAAACTTAGTATACAACATGAATTGCCTAATTGAAAACGAATACATACAGTGAACTTTCTTGGAACTTTAGTATTCACAAATGAATTGCCTAATTGAAAACGAATGCATAAAGTGAACTTTCTTGGAACTTTAGTATTCACAAATGAATTGCCTAATTGAAAACGCATACATAAAGTGAACTTTCTTGAAAGGGTTTAGTAAGGAAAGGGTTTAGTAAGGAAATCGACCATTTGAGCCTTGTTGATTTTTTTGCACTCCAGAACTTTTCAGGCAAGATTTGGAGTTTGGAGTTTACTGCTTCCAGCTCAAAGAGTCTTGAGGGCTTCAGAAAGGGTTTGAGAAAGGGTTCAACTAGGAAAGGAATTGAGAAACAAATTTAATTGACCACCAAAATTTTAGAACCCTGAAATCCAAATACTTTATTTAGGGGTGTGCAAACATACATTACTATTTTGATGTCAGGAGACTTCAAGGCTACCCCCTTGGCGCGATTGTTTTTTGGCATTTTTTGAAAAGGTTTAGTAAGGAAATCGACCATTTGAGCCTTGTTGATTTTTTTGCACTCCAGAACTTTCCAAAAAGAAAACCACCTATGTATTCCCAATGAATTGCCTAATTGAAAACGAATACATAAGGGAACTTTCCCTCCAAAAAATAAAACCACCTATGTATTCCCAAATGAATTGCCTAATTGAAAACGAATACATAAGGGAACTTTCCCTCCAAAAAAAAAAAGTAACCTATGCATTCCCAAATGAATTGCCTAATTGAAAACGAATACATAAGGGAACTGTCCCCCCCAAAAAAAACACCTATGTATTCCCAAATGAATTGCCTAATTGAAACCGAATACTAAAGGGAAAAAAACGGAAAAAACGGGAAAAAGAGTTGGCGTACTTTATTACGGGGAGGTTTTATTATTGTGAATCGGGAGTTGGCGTACTTTATTGCGGGGGAGTTTATTAACGCCATGTGAACATTATGTGGAAGCCCGCAGGCTTTCATATCGATTGATCAAGTGAGCAGAGATCAAAATCCTTTGTCATCTTATATCCTGCTTGTCTCAGACCGGGATTCCCATATCGATGAGTTTTCCCCACAAAATAAATTAATGGATCATATTTGGATAGCAGACCCCCCCCCTATAATTCCCAACTTTCCAGGGAACGTAGATCCTTTCCTCAAGAAACCCATGGCTTTCCATCCCGATTTGCCCAGGGTCCATCTGCTGGCTACCGATCTGTTTGTCGCCCTGCCGCAACTGAGCCTCTGTCTGCACGCTGATTTCCAGGCGCCGCAAATTGTTGAAGGCCTCGTCACCTGCGACCGGACATGGTAATTCAACATGGAAAGCTATGGGAAAATATGGCTAAACTATGGGGAAACTATGGGTAACGAGTCAGCTATCAAAAAAAAAATAAAAGTCATCAAAAAGAAATTTAATTTCCCATCAAAAAAATTAAACTCATCAAAAAAAATTATTCCCTCATATCCTGGCCTGCGCAAGCCAAACGCAAAATACAAGCATCATGAAATCTGCGCATTGCATCATCAAAAAAAAATATGTTTAAATTATTTTTTGATGATTTAAATTTTTTTGGGGGGTCATTGGTAAAACAATTATTACTAGCAGAAAAAGTATATTAAAAAAGGAATATACTTGGGAGGGACGGTTGAGTGGGCTTGGTCGACGCCGACATGTACGAGTCATCGCACAAGGAACACGTATTGGTTCGCAAGCTGTTCAATAACGAGGCACTGGGCCAAACAACATTGAATCCAATGGGCTACAAAAACCATTCTTTCCATCATGTTTTCCAGGCACGGGTGGGTGGGCCTGCTGTATACGGAAGCTTGCACAACAACGCACGGCTACGCGATGAAGTATGCTTGAAAAAGGCCAAAGAGCCAAAAGCCAAATGGCCAGAGGCCAATAGGTCAAGCCTGGCGCTAAAACCCAGAGGAAGTAGCAGGAGGACAGTAGACGAAGCTGAGCAGGTTGGCTGCGACAGGTTTGGTAATGCCAAGAAAGATGAGAACGTGCGGGAATCGAACTTCCATGCGTGTAAGTTACCTGGCCCAGCGACCAAGCGTACCCAATTCCCAGGACCTAGCGTTCGAGCCACACAGCCCTACTTGCAAGGCAGCTGAGTCGTTGGGCCACCGGGCCACCAGTTCCAGGCCCCCACACAGCAATGGTCAGCTGCCATCCCCATTTTGACTTGCAAAGGTGTATGTCTACTATGTTGGAATGGACGCAATGTAGGTGGGCCTTATCATGACACATTCATTCGCAATGTGGGTGGGCCTTATCATCCACCTTTCTGGCGTTGTCACAAGCCGCGGGCAGGGCTTTAAAATAAAAAGGCGGGAGGGGGGCGCGGGAGGGGGGCGCGGGGGGGCGCAGCGCCTCCCCCCGCAAAGCGTCACATGAGTGGTGTCCACAGGATTACTCTATACCTCCCTTGAGCCTTGACAGCGTATATAAATATGCTCAATACTCATGCAGTACCCACGTAGGATTCAAGTTAAAACAAAAACCAGGGCGCAGCGCCTCCCCCCAACAGAACAGTATAGGTGGGCCGTATCATCCACCTTTGTGGCGTTGTCACAGCACGGAAGCACAGCAAGCATGTTGGCTGGTTGCCTGGTTGGTTGGTTGTTTGGTTGCTTGGCTGGTTCGCTTCTTCGCTGTCTTGGTTGTAGTCGTTTGGTGTGTGTGTGTGCGCGTTCAACCGAACCAAACTAACAAAAGGTTGACAAAACAAGAGCCATACAGGCCTCCCTCCTGGACATGCATCGGGCACCAGTGCCATGTTCCTGAAAAAGACACCAATGCGCCTCCCCCCGCAAAGCGTCACATGAGTGGTGTCTACAGGATTACTCTATACCTCTCTTGAGCCTTGACAGCGTATATAAATATGCTCAATACTCATGCAGTACCCACGTAGGATTCAAGTTAAAACAAAAACAAGGGCGCAGCGCCTCCCCCCAACAGAACAGTATAGGTGGGCCGTATCATCCACCTTTGTGGCGTTGTCACAGCACAGAAACAAACCAAGCATGTGGGCTGGGTGGCTAGTTGGCTGGTCAGTTGCTCGGTTGCTCGGTTGCTTGGTTGGTTCGCTTTGTATGTTTGGTGTTTTCAACTATAACCAAAGTAACTCAACAAGAGCCACATGTTTGGCCTCCCCCCCTGGAAATGCCTTGGGTCACATGATCATGACGCATTCATTCGCAATGTAGGTGGGCCTTATCATCCACCTTTCTGGCGTTGTCACAAGCCGCGGGGGGGGGGTTAAATAAAAAGGCGGGAGGGGGGCGCTGGGGGCAGCGCCTCCCCCCGCAAAGCGTCACATTAGTGGTGTCCACAGGATTACTCTATACCTCTCGTGAGCCTTGACAGCGTATATAAATATGCTCAATACTCATGCAGTACCCACGTAGGATTCAAGTAAAAAAAAAACAGGGCGCGGCGCCTCCCCCTTGCAAAGCGTCACATGGTCATGATACATTCATTCGCAATATAGGAAAGATAGAATAAAAAGGAAAAGATAGGATAAGATAGGGTAAGATAGGAAAAGATAGGGTAAGATAGGGTAAGATAGAGTAAGATAGGGTAAGATACATAGAAAGACAAATAGATAGATAGAAAGAAAGATAGATTGATTGATTGATTGAGATATAGATATAGACATAGACGTAGGTGTAGATGTGGAGCCGAAGGAGCCATAAGAGCGAAAAGCCACAGGAGCCGAAGGAGCCATAGGAGCCGAAGAAGCCAGAGGAGCCGGAGGAGCCACGTACCAAAGAAGCTAAAAGACAAGCAGCCAGAAGCCAAAAAGCCAAGAAGCCACGAAGCCACCAGGAGCCACCAGGGACACAGGAGCCGAAGGAGCCACAGAAGCCAGGAGCCACACAGGGAACTATAGGAGCCACCAGGAACCAAGGAGAAAAAAAAAGAAACAAATTAAATTACCCTCCCTCATTTTTTTGGGGGTCCTTAATGTTTCCTTGCTAACTTCCAACAATCTCCCGATAACATGGGTTTCGTTTTTGGTCCTAAAATAGCCCGTCTACCACTGGTCAGGTACATCCTTTCATTCGAAAGCTAGCTTGTATTTGTAAAGAATGGCAATTTGTATGCTTCCTTCCCTGCTTTTCCTCCTTCATTTCCTCCTTCCTCCTTCTTTTCCTTCCCTCTTTCCTTCCCTCTTTCCTTCCCTCTTTCCTTCCCTCTTTCCTTTCCTCTTTCCTTTCCTCTTTCCTTTCCTCTTTCCTTTCCTCTTTCCTTTCCTCTTTCCTTTCCTCTTTCCTTTCTTTCCTTTCTTTTCTTTTCCTTTCTTTTCCTTTCTTATCCTTTCTTTTCCTTTCTTTTCCTTTCTTTTCCTTTCTTTTCCTTTCTTTTCCTTTCTTTTCCTTTCTTTTCCTTTCTTTCCCTGTCTTCCCCTCCTTCCCTCCTTCCCTCCTTCCCTCCTTCCTTCCCTCCTCCCTCCCTCCCTCCCTCCGTCCTTCCTTTCCTGCTTCCTTTCCTTCCTTCCTTTCCTTGCTTCCCTTCTTTCATTCCTTCCTTCCTTTCCTTGCTTCCCTTCTTTCCTTCCTTCCTTCCTTTCCTTGTTTCCCTTCTTTCATTCCTTCCTTCCTTTCTTGCTTCCTTTCTCTCCTTCCTTCCTTCCTTCATTCCTTCCTTCCTTTCCTGCTTCCCTTCTTTCATTCCTTCCTTCTTTCCTTCCTTCCTTTCTTGCTTCCTTTCTCTCCTTCCTTCCTTCCTTCCTTCCTTCCTTTCCTGCTTCCCTTCTTTCATTCCTTCCTTCCTTTCCTGCTTCCCTTCTTTCATTCCTTCCTTTCTTGCTTCCTTTCTCTCCTTCCTTCCTTCCTTCCTTCCTTCCTTTTCTTTCCTTTATTTAAATTTCTTTTTGATGATTTAATTTTTTTTTATGAATTAATTTTTTTTGATGATAATTAATTTTTTTTGATGGTCCTCCCATGGGAAACCATGGGAAAACCAAAAAAAGTACGGGAAAATATCGAAAAATGAAAAGTCCCAACTATAACTATGGGTTGGTTGAAGGGAAAAACTGCAGGAAAACCTTTAAAAACCTGAAGGAAACCATGATTTGCAGCGCCAAATATGGGGCTTAAACTTCCCTTAAAACAAACCAATGATGAACATGGTCCTGGTGATGGAAAATCCCATTATAGGAGCATATGGGATCGTCGTCAAAGAATGGGTGATTTTTTTTCAGTAAGCCAAGTGAACGTTAGGATATACAGTAACATACAGTAACCACCTCTGCAACTACGATGACCCCCTCTGCAACCAGGCTGTTGGTGTCACCGCATTGGGGGGAGCGGTTGAATCCTCGTAATAACATGGAACATGACGGAAACTACCACCTGTCAAATTACCATGTCTTGCTATTTTTATGGGGTTGTAGTACTGTAGAGCATGGTCCCAGGTTCGACACGCAGGACCTCGCAATAAAGATGATTAAAGTCATCTGGGATCATCATCTAGTAAATGCTTGATACGGTCCACCACGCCATCCAGTTGAAGTATCTTAAATACGTTTAAATCACTTGAGGTTATCATCGTCTCGGGTCATCCTACCACGGTTGAGACTGAAAAAAATTGAGCCAAGTCGCAGATGTCGACCAGGAGTTGCTTGACTTGGTTCAAGTTTTGCTCCTTTTGGCTGACCAATACGAGTGACCCGACGAACCATGAAAAAACCATACGAAGCCGCAACTAGCGGTGTGCCCGGCCGCGAAGGGCTAGGTGCACACCTTATGCCAGGAAAATGATGTTCCTTCGCTAATCCCCCTCAAGCTATCCACAAGAAGCTTCCTGAAAAAACCCTTTAGTTTGCCAAATCCCATGATAAAAGACTTCAAATGCATCTTAATCATCCACGCCTCCTCCATCAACAAGAATTAACGTGCATGATCTCCAACAAATGCGCGTTCGTCAATTTTTCAAAAATTAAAATTTTGGAAAACAACGCTTCATCAAACCAACAGCCATTCACCATCACATTCACATGGGCAATCCACCAATTGTAGATGGTTTCGGCACACAGCTGCCTATGGCAAACCATGGCAAAAATAATCCCAATACCATCCGATATCACCAAATAGTAGGTTTACATAGGTAGAAATCATTGGGCATACCACATTGTCCCAGATATACCTTGACATCCACATCAAAATTGGCCCCTCTCTGCTCCTGACGCGCCATCTCTTGCATTTGCCTGGCACGAAGGGCAACTGGATTTTTCGGGGATGAATTTCCTATCAGAATTTGCCTTGTCGTCACAATTGCCCTCCAATAAATTAACATATAGGTTCCAAATAGGGGTCGGAAGATGTCGGAAGATTAGTTAGCACTAAAAGTGGGCTCTCTCTCTCTCTCTCCATCGCCATCTCCAGGAGTCTAGCCAAAGGCTAAAGGGGAGCCAAGCCCAGTGACAGGAAGGAGCAGTTCAGCCCGCTAGCCGCTAGGGTTGCTAGCTGCTTCATAGCGCCACTCCATGCCATGGGCATGGGCAACAAAGAAACTTCTACTACTAGTCGACACAAATGGAATGGTTCAAAAAACATTGGTGTTTCTCTCAGAAGGGCATTTACATGATTTTGCTCAGGGCTCGTTTGGAACAGAAGAACTCGCAGGTGGAAAGTACTGCGCCACAACCACTCACCGCGCAGAAGGCTTTGGAACAGAGCCACCAAAGTGGGTTACGTTCATTTATTTTCAGGGTCCAACTGTAGATTTACCAGAGGGTAACAGCACTGTTTGAAAGTTTCAAGTCAATTTCAATAGACTAGCTGTTTCATCCCCGAGCCGGGTCAATCATCTCCGAGCCTCTCCGCGAGAGAACCTCTTGGGTGGGCTCTGCGGGAACATCAGCGGAAACCCTGGGGGGTTTACCATGTTTTACCCATCATTATCCAGGGATTCCTGGCAATTTCCCCCCAATTCTGGGATTCAGGAAGGTAAGCAACAAGGGGGACGTCTTGTGACTTATGAGTATTCCAACTCATGGTACATTGTCAGTCCATTTTCAGGAGACAAGCCTTCTTTTCATCATGCTTGTGTCAAATAGCGACAGGTATTCAGTTGCTGTGCTGAATGCTATAGTCGATTTATCAAGTACCCTCTGGTAAACGTTTACATAGCTATGGGAAATCACCATGTTCAATGGGTAATCCACTATAAATGAGAAAATGTTAAATTACCAGCGGATAAATGGGTTTGACACATGTGACGTTTCAGTTTCGTTCAGCGTCGCAAAAACCCATAGCGTCGCCATTTGGCGACCCGCATCATCCGCTGGCTGACCCTTGACTACTCTGAACTGCCAAGGTGCTTGGTGGTTGAGCTACCCATAAAAAGATATATATATATATATATATGGCAATGTAACAGTAACAATGCCATTTCAGTAAGAAATTTACTGGCAAATAATGATGTAAACAAAATGATCAACATGTTCATTGCCATAGTCAGAGGCCAAGATCACTGTTTCAGCACATATCATGTAGCAATGTACCTGTAAGAAATGGAACAATATATTGTTGCCGCACACCTCATATCAAATGCCATGATTCATGATCAACAATTCATGTTTTATCCTGAGTTAAACTAAATAACGAAACCTTTTACTAACATGGTGATTACCATGCAAATGTTCAATCATCACTATTTTGGAAACCTTTCTCTGTGAATAGACAGTGGTTTTGTCAACTGACAACATCTTATGCATGCATGTCAAACCATTCTTACTTAATTGATCATAACTTTTTTGAATTTCCACATCAAACCCATTTTCAGCTGTGAATTTCCACATCAAAACTGATAAAAATCGTGATTTGTTACGTTGTCCACTTTCCGCGGGGAAAACGGTCACCCATTTTTTGGGCGAAAAAAAAGTCCCGGCCCAGGAACTGAGGTTCAGCTCCTGACCGCGGAAGGATCTCGCTGGATGCTGTGCTTTGTTTCATGAGAATCTGAGAAGATGAGTCATATATATATATCTATCTATCTATATATATATATATCTATAAATATATATATATATATATTTATTTATTTATTGATACTCATATAGGCATATAGATAACACACACACAGATATGTCTCCATATTTCTAAATATATCTACACATATATATATACACATAATAAAGTATATGTATATTTATATATACATATGTGTGTGTACGTGTACATATATGTATGTTATATATATATATTACTTCTGGGTAAATCATAATATTTCCACACCGTAAAAATCTTAAAACCGGGCTATTGTGGGATAGCTACCCCTTACAAACCATGATTCCAGTGACGTAACAGTGATATATACATGTATAATATGTATATATAAATATGTACAGTATATATATATATATTCTCAGGGGTACCCCCCAAATCATCTGAAATTAATGCATTTTCGTATTGGAATCGATGCATCTATGGGGTACCTCATGGTACCTCCATTTGTTGGTACACCTCCATATCTATACCTGGTTGGTGGTTTCAACCCCTCTGAAAAATATTAGTCAGTTGGGAGTATTATTCCCAATATATGGAAAGTCATGCAATTCATGTTCCAAACCACAAACCAGATATCATCACCATCACCATCATCATCATCCTTACATAGCCCTAAAGAATAGGATATCAATGCTCCAACAATCCGACACAAATCGCGGGCCCCGTCTCCAGCATCTCCAGCTTTTCTGCGGAGCTCTGCAGCTCATTCCCCTGCCGCTGCTCTTGAGCCTCGAGGTGGGGAAGAAAACATCAACCCTTCAGACCATGCAGAAACACATCCAAAATGGCGATGTTCACCTTGAAATCCTTGAGAAACCCGTGGAAATACTAGACTTACTAGACTTTTTGGAGGAGTTCATTTCCAACAATGATGCTTCACAGCGCCTCTCCGAAACGGTCTCTTCTTGGATAGTGGGAGAAGTCGGGGACTACCTGGAAAACCTTTTGGATGCGGACTTCCGGAATACCCGCTACAAGTTGTAAAGAGGCTTATAAGTCCATCAAAAACCTCCAAAACCCCAATGGCATCCAATGGCCTATTTCTAGCTATGCATCGGGCAGGTCAACCCCACCTCCAGCGCACCTTTGAGCAGCAGCAAATCCTGGAGACCCCCGGAGAAATCAGCCACGGCAGCCGGGTCGTGTTTAGGCCGTTGGAGGCCATTTCAAGGAAAAACATATGGTGAAATAACAAACCACCAAAAAAAAACTCATAGGATGCCCATGTCGAACTGGATTCCCCCCCCTTATTCATTTTTTTTTCAGCTGTTGCTTTTGGCTGGGCCTGGCATGTCTTGCGTGATAAGTCTGGCTTGTTGGCTGGGAATGAATTGTTATTTGTACCTTTGCTGATGAATTCACTCGTAATTCAATCCTACGGAAAAATGAAACATAGGATGAAGGGGTGATGGAATTAATTTCAGTGGTGTTGTTGATTGATATTGAATATATTATTACTATATGATGAATACTATATTGATATAGTATTACTATATTCACAGGTGACATGGCAAATCATGGCAAATCTCAAATATAACGAATCCTCCAAAGTTGTTTGTTTGCCGGTCATGCCCCACGAACCTCTTTTTAGCTCTTTGGCTCTAATGGGGGATATGAGATCTGCCTCATTACGACCTAAGTCAAGTCCTGGCTGATATCCGAGACAGCCGAGACAGCGCTGGAGGACTTCTCTTCCGCTGCCAGTTTCACGTCTGTCAGCTCCTTTGAAAAGTCGTCCAACCTTGGCTAATGGGAATTTCCTGGTGATCCCAAGAATGACAAGATTGTAGCAGAAATTGGTCGTCAGGATTTTTTTCACCAATTTTAGTTGGGCTTCTGTGATGGATCTGGCCTTCACCCAATCCTACATGCGAAATGGTCAACATCACGAAGCATCATGCACTGACCAAAACCAAAGATTGACCCCCCAACTTCTTCTTGTCTCGTCTCTAAAGGTGCATCCCAGGAATCGCAAGTAGAACCATTCCTTCAATCATGGCATACCATCCAAACTAACAGTTCAAGCCTCAGAATCACACAATTGACGTAGGTAGCTGCTAGAACCCCCTGCGAGTTGGGGAATGGTCACCGATTTCTTTACCCTTCGGTAACATAACCTATGGAAAATGATCCGTTGATAGAAACTCTACCCATTAAAGTGGTGATTTTCCACAAGAAACTGTCAAATGACCGGAGGGTATACCTCCAGTTACCTCCATCAGTCGTATATAATAAATTTTCATTCCAATGTGTGATGCTTCATCCCCATTTTGCTTGGTCAAACGGTCAAACCCCAATAAGCAATGGGATATCCGGATATCCACTGATATCTTGGTTGGTCGTGTCAGAACCATCTGCCATCATCTGCCCCAGCGGCTTTTGCTGCACCAAGTGCTGCAAGTCCCTGACCTGCACCGCCTGCGCCTTCGTGAACTCTTCGAGGTTCCCACAGACCTTGCACGAGCGAAAACAGTAGCCCTGAGTTTACAAGTATGAAAAGAAACCAGGGGTACTTTAATGACCCCCAATGTTGGTTAAACATGGTTAAACCACATTAGTATGGATTAATGTTAAGGCTTCGGGTTTGTGGGAAAGCTTGGGGGCCCTGAGAATTTAATGACCCCCAATGATTGGTTTAAACAATAATAAACCATACCCCAGTCATCAACATAAATAGGTGGTATGGTTACCATTCCCAAATGGGATTGTTTATTGTTTTTACCCAAATTAAATATGATAACAACTTCACCCCAAAAAACAATTCTATGAAAATAATCTGTGCTCACTAAGAACAAACCTCTGACATCATACATCTCCATCACCATCAGCCCACCCTGCCCCGGCTGTGCCAGGGAGCGAGATCAATTGAGAGCATGCAGTTTTATCCCCACAATTGATTGCTTGGACCCCCATCATTACTCTTAGAATGCCGATCTCTGAATCTGAAACATGTTTTACACACTGATGTTTTGAGTTTGTATCATGGTTTCTTCCCCAAATTTTGAGTGGAATTGAAAGTTCCCCTATCTTTAACTCATCAGGGGTTTGCCGATGATCCCAGCAGCTTTTACCCTCTAGTAATTCAACTGTTTGCTATGGAAACCATTGCCTATGTATTAACATTTTTAACTTTAAAAACTGATGATTTTCTATAGCTATGTTAACTCACCAAATGGTAATGGATTGTGTTTTGTTGATGTTTGTGCCAGCTTTCATAATGAATTGATCTCATCCCCCAACAATTAATTAAATCGCTCAAGGGACCCCCTGGGTGTAGCACCTTAGCACTTGCCCTGGAAACATGTTGGAACCCAATGCCTCAATGGTTTTACTTCATATTTGATGGTTAAAACCCATGAAATTATCATGTTTCTTAGTTAGATCCCATAAAAAAGCCATGATATCACCATTCTTATCCATTGTTCATGCTTAAATGTCACAAAAACCCCGTGAAATCACCATTTTTCGTGGTCAAATATCATCATATTCCCATGAGATCTCTACTTTTCTTAGGGGAAATTCCCAGAGAATCAGCTCCAGCGCCACGCCTTCATCAGCTCCTCCATCTCAGCGCGGCACGGCGCTTCCAACGGCTCCAACGGCTCCGGCGGCTCCAACGGCTCCGGCCGCAGGCGCTGCTGGAGCAGCTCCACGTCGTCGCCTCGGAGGCTCCATAGTCATTTTTTGAATTCAAAAAATGGTCAGCGTAAATATATATGTATATATATATATATCATATCATATCATATCACATCACATCATATCACATCACATCACATCACATCATATCATACCATATCATATCACATCACATCATATCACATCACATCAATCATATCATATCATATCATATCACATCAAAATCACATCACATCATATCATATCATATCATATCACATCACATCATATCATATCACATCATATCATATCACATCACATCATATCACATCACATCATATCACATCATATCACATCACATCATATCATATGATATCACATCACATCACATCATATCATATCACATCACATCATATCACATCACATCATATCATATCACATCACATCATATCACATCACATCATATCATATCACATCAAATCATATCATATCACATCATATCATATCATATCACATCATATCACATCATATCATATCACATCATATCATATCATATCATATCATATCACATCATATCATATCACATCACATCACATCACATCATATCACATCACATCATATCACATCATATCATATCACATCACATCATATCACATCACATCATATCATATGATATCACATCACATCATATCATATCATATCATATCACATCATATCATATCATATCATATCACATCACATCATATCACGTCACATCATATCACATCATATCATATCACATCATATCACATCACATCATATCACATCACATCATATCACATCACATCATATCACATCACATCATATCATATGATATCACATCACATCATATCATATCACATCACATCATATCACATCACATCATATCATATCACATCATATCATATCATATCACATCACATCACATCACATCATATCATATCACATCATATCATGTGTCTGTATAATATCATGTGTCTGTATAAATATAAACTTATATATATATGTGTATATATATATAATGTGTATATCTAGTATGTATATGGGTGTTTCTAGGGGGGGCAAGCTGTTTCACTTTGGTTTCCACATGAAAGAGTCACCAATAACTTGCATGATTTTAGGGACCGTCCATTTTCAACCCTCAATATTACGCATCCAGGGCGCCTCGTGAAAATGCTAGCATAGCATAACAGAGTATATATGTGCTAGACTATAATGAAGGATAAAAACCCTAGGTGAGCACGAGAAAGGGCTAGCATCTGTTCAAGGTTCCCAAATTCCCAAATCCGATAACATCTTTAGATAATATTACATTACATAATAACAAGCACAATTTGTCGTTGGCGGAAAAGGTAGCAAAACATGTCAATCTGTCATGTTTGGCCATGTCCACGTCGACAGTATTTGCCATTCATGAGGGTTCTGTATGGCCCGGCGCACATCTTTGACATACGCATGGACAAACGGATGGACGCATGAAACATCATGGAACACTGACCGACAGCTGGCTCAAAACAACCCAACAACATGGAAGAACATAAACATACATAAACACCAAACCCTCCTGTTAACAAGTTACATAAAACAGAGTTGGTACTGTAAATGTCCTGGATTGGGGATTTTGAACATCACTTTCAAGTAACTGTTCTAAATTATATATATCCCCAACAGTTGGGTGATGTTCCCTTCGGATATTTACCAACCCTGAATTTTATATATGGCTAGACAATACAAAACCATCTAAACACACCATTGAACATGCCATTGAACCATATTAAACCCATATAAACCCATCTTATGAAGCATCTGCTTGCCCAGCCACTAACTTTTGTCAACTTCTCCCACAAGCAGTCGATCCTGAAATGCGCAAAGATGCACGTATGAAGCCACCGGTCAATTGGTTGATTGATGCAAAAAAAAATATGGCAAATCTGTTGTCAGCCAAACCTATTTCCCGCCACAAAAGTAAGTACACATATATACACATACCTACGCTTGCCAGGTTGGCTACTGGACATAGTTTCCCGCATCAAAATCCAATCAAGATGCATGCTGACAGTGGCCACTGCTTTCTGCGCAGCATTGTCCAGCAGCTGCCAATCGTTTCTCGGCACTGGACCGACTGGAAATGGGATTCCTGAGCGTTTCGGCCTCCAGGGGATCCGGTGGGTTCCAAAAAATAAACCTTACAGCCATAGCAGCTTCACTTCGGCTAGTCTTTGGTTTTGAGCAACTCCCCGAGTCTGCAAGACAAGCAGCTTAGGATGCAAACTTCGTTGTGACTTTGTACATCAATGGGCCAATAAACCTTGTGACAAACCAAAAAAACTACGTATGTAACATCGCAGATGTCGTTCAAAGGAATAAAATGTACCGGAAATAAAAAACAATGTTGAGTCTATTTTGATGGGAAAAGCCATTGTTTCGTTTAGGTTTTCCTTTAAGACAACCCACTCTCTCTGTAACCCTATCTCTTTCTAAAAGTCAATTGTATATCACACATTTCGTGGTCGAAAAAAACAAATACTTGGAACCAGCAGCCAGAAAAACAAAAATTTCCTTGACTGGCTTGTCATTCACTTCCAGGCACCTATTTGCAATCTATTTTATTTTGACTATATTGCGATTTACCTGTACGAGATGTATGTAATTTTAAATTTACACTCGCCTAATATTTACCTATCTGATTTGCATTCATGCATGCATATATAAGATATATATATAATCCCATTCCCCTAATATTGGTTTGGCAGGGGATGTTCACATGTTTGAGACCAATTGAGACCATCTTCTTGTCATGGTCAATCTTTGGTAGTCATATGTAGTCATCAAACAATACTTGTTATGGTGATTTTATGTTATTTTCCATTTATAGAGCAAAAGTCACCAGAGGAAACTCTCCACCCAGTGATGTTTTAAGTCCAATATAAAAGGCTATTTTCCATCTATGCTAAATAAATCCAACCCCCAAAATCACCTAAAATCCTCCATCTGATCCAGTGATCCCAATCACAAATTGCCAACATTTGCCAACCCCCAAACTCCTCCCAGGGAACGTAGTGACTCCAGGGGATTGCCCCAGGGAACCCCTGAGGACGTCATCACCCAGCATCGTTGCGACTCCGAGGGCAGCAGTCGCTGCTCCGGCGACGACGGCACGGACGCCATGGCGCCCGCGCGTTGCGCGCTGCGCGTTGCGCTGAGCCGTGGAGGGTTGCCGTGCGTCGAGGGCGAGGCTGGAAGCTCAATGGGATTTACCGCAAATCCGCCCGACCCTGCCAGTTTTCCACATAAAGATGGGTGATTTTCGATGTTTATTTACCAGTAATAATGGCAGTTTGAATAAGAACTGGATCTGATGGTGAATTATTGTCATATGTCATCATATTTCGCATAGTAATAATTCACATCCAAAAAGTATATGGAATGGAATGGAATGTATAGTCATAGTCATAGTATTTATTAGCTGGCAACTACATGTAACTATACATACATAGCTGGTGTATTACCAAAAAAGATGATAGTCCCAAGATGTCCCAAGTAAATTATAATATCAATGTATGAACCATCAACATTGACATGATATAGTAAGCCCCAAAAAGATATGTTTACGGCTTTACCATGGGGAAGCCACCCTTCAGGGCGAACCCTTCCAATGTTTCATGGAACATGTAGGTTCTCCGAAAACCTGGGTCAAAACCAAGAGGAATGTCTGTTGGACCCATGGAACCATCATCCAAATGGGCATCTAGTCCTGGTGGTTGGCAGGGAAACCCCCGAGGAACAAAGTTTCTGAGATGTAGGCTGTAGGGTATGTAGGGTGGTCTCGTACCCCTCAATGAGCCGCGACCAACAGATGTCGCTTTTGAAACATCTCCACATCTTCCAAAAGAATGGGAACAAGAACCATCATGACAAGATATGGTAGTTTAAGATAGTTTAAGATAGCTATGGCTATGGAAGGTGTAGCCCATGTATAGTCTATTCTAGACGATTCACCTATGAAAAACAGTGGTTTTGCAGCCCCTTGATGTGGGGCCCATCAGGCCCGGCGCTGGGGCGCCTGTAACAACTCGCCGGTGGCTCAGAGCCCAGGGCCACATAGCTCGGAGCAAAAAACTCCGCCCTCGCCTGTGGGTTGAACTTGATAAAGCTGACACTCCACATGAGCATTGTACATGGTAATATATCTATGTCCATGTCTACATACTATATAAGTAATTATATACGTATATATATATATATATTATAGTTATTTATACTATAATATATATATATACATTACATATACATTATAGCTCCAAGAACTTTCAAATATGGTATCTTAGATCTTGGGGGCTCAAATCAAAAGTTCGGGGGCCTGACCTGTTGTGTGACATCTTTAGCACTAAGACATGATGGGACAGTAGGAGTGAAGTACATCCAAAGACTGACAAGTACCAGATTACCAGATTGCATCTGTTGGACAAATGTTGCCCAGACCCACGAAGCAGGGTACAGGGCTTGATCTCTTAATATCTCTTGATCAGGTCTTGGTGTAGGGAGCTGCTGGGTCTGGTTTGGTTCCATGTTTGAATGTTTCCTGAACCTCAGCTGGCTAAATCAGAAAAACATAGAAAAACCATGTGTGATTCGTCCTGCGGAAACCCCACCTGCCGTGGAACCCCCACGGAGTCTCCAACAGCTAAAAAGGCGAGGAAAGGCCTCGGGAGATTTGAAGGCGGAGCTTTTCCTTCTGACTCCTTGAGTTTGTATATGAAATGGAGCCCCCACCAAAAAACATGACAATGCCCAAAGACTGTGTCAGAACATGTCTCGAAATCAAGCGGTTCTTGAACATTCTTGGATGTTTTTTTTAAACTGTATAATTATGGGTGAAACATGGTGAAACTGGGGATGATTGAGCGTCATTTTTTTTTCAAAGGCGAAGACATCACCCGGCAATTGGTGGGCCACCGGACAATTCATCTGAATCCTGGCACCGAAGATTTACAGCAAGTAGGGTAGTTATCAATGGCACCCTCTGGGAATCAAACACGGCAATGGAAAACCCGTGAAAATCCACTAGAAATGAAGGTTTAATGGTAATCATCTACAAATGGTGGATTTTCCATCGCCATTGTTTGATTACCAGTACATTCCAGGGTGCTAAGGTGGATAATTAATACACTCCACGCCACTACCAATCTCAATGCCGACGTGGCTTATTGCGTTCAAAAACCCTCCGAGGATGGATTTAGCGCAATGAGGCATCCCCATCACTCAGCTATGTTACCGCATCCCACCAAAAGAAAATGAAAAACCAGACCAACCACATACCAACATATATCTCCCAAAATGGATTAAAAATGACTTAGTGACTAAAGTATATAGTATTAATGATATAGTAAAGTCATGTAAAGTCCTATTCAGCATCATCCACCTGCCTTCCTCCAATCTGCCAATCCATACCGGCCGCAACAGAACTGCCTCGGCCCCTGTGAGGTTGTAAGAGGCTTTAGCTCCAACCTCCCATGGCAAAAGTCGTTGGGTGTGTCTGAAAACGGCTAGTAAAACCACCATTTTCGAGTAGGGAAAAGAAAATGATGATGAACACTCAATTTGGATCCATGCATCCCCGAAATTTTCAGACACCATGTTCAAAAGCCACGCATCATGGCTGGGTGCCCAAACAGGATATCCTAAGGTATCTGTGAGGCTGAAGGCCGCATAGAGCCAACCTGGCAGTGCTGCGCGGAGGGAACAACTCCGAAAGTTTCATATCGCAGTCAGTTGGGGCGTAGCTATCCCAAATTTCAAAGAAATGAAAACAAGACAGAACCAGACTGCCAACAAAAGTAGCAAAGTCCAATAGCAACAACTATCAACATCTTCTTTAGCATCTTTAGCGCTTCTTCCAATGTGAGGTTTCAGATGTTCCAGGAAATTTGGCGACTGCTGAGGGCGCGAAGGAATCCGCAAACTCACAGGTACAGAGGCTTCCTTCGAGTCGTGCACATATTGATCATTATTGATCCATGTTGATTCAGATTCCGTCATATTCCATTACAGTACCTTTGCCCAATAGCAGCAAAAAGTCAAAAAGTATCAAAAAGTGTCATGTCACTACTGTTACTTGTTTCAGCAGTTCAGCGGGACAGGTTGGCGCCTGTGAAGGCAGCTTGGGAACCCTTCACTGTACACAAGGCTCCTGAAATCTTGCCTCTCACACCGTGAATTCACACTGCTTTCCTCAGCATCTAAAGGAAGTTACCCGCCCTCACGTGAGGCCAGGAATGCCGCATCCAATTCCTTGATTTCGGTCCTATCTTCCCGCAACAAGGTTAAGGGCGGCGGTGCCTCACAAAGGAGCTGCTGCCATTCCTCACATTCACCATTCATCAACTCCATTCCCTGAGGTTCATGGTAGGGATCCCCCAGCATCAGATCCCACTCTCCTCCCGCAGCCGAATCCATGGCCATGCCAGGCCCCGCGGAGCGGCACACCCACTCGGGCTCTCGGTAGCAGTCGCCTGCCAGACGTGGCACCGCCTCAGCACCTGGGGCCAAGCCCAGCAGGTCGCCCGCCGTGCGCAACGCCACCGGGGCCGAGCGCAGCGTGGCGAAGCAGCTGTGCTCCAGGCATTCCTCGGCGGCCGGGCGGTGCTCGGCGTTGGAACGCAGCATCCGACCCAAGAGGTCCGTCATGGGCAGAGGCAGCGGCTTCTTCCAACTCTTGGCCAAGGCCAAGAGGCCATTGGATTGGACCCATTGAAAGTAGCTGTCCGTGGGCCTGGCCTGCCAGGGTTTTTGGCATATGTGGGGGGAGTCATGCTCAACAAGTACTTGAGGTGAGGTTTTCAGACCCTCATGGCGCGGAGGATCCCAAATACATGAAATCTTATATACATGATGTGTGGAGTTACACGAATCTCAGTGTTTTTTTACTTGCTCTTTTGTGGAACTCCCTCTCTCTCTCTCCCTGAGTTTCTGTAGCTACACATAGGATAACCCATTTGTACCTGGCAGCTGTGATCAGTATCTTTGGCAGGGAAGTTGAAAACATTTGAAAACCACTCATGACTCACTTCCCACATAACTTACACCTGGGAGCATCCCGCACGAGGCCCACCTGCTTCCATGGGGGCGCGGCAAAGAACATGATCAGGACGCTGACGGCCGTCGCAAAGATATCCACCGCCGGGGCCGTGTAGCCGTAGGGCTCTGCCACCGATGCCTCCACGTCCAGGAGACGCACGTGGCACAAGAACTCCTGGTGAATCCAGGCAGGAATTAAAAGAGAGCTGGGGATTGGGCGACACTCAAAGTCATGTTAAATAATGTCATTTAAATATCTTAAAGACAAGTAGACTATTGATAAACTATGATAGTAGAATATCCTAACATGTGGAATATTCATGTGCCCCTTTCTGGTGGGTGAGGCTTTGATCCACACATGGTAATCTCTGGGAACTCCAGACAGCCGCAGCGCAAAATTGTGTCAACATTTGCCTCTCATAACATGTCCGGTGTGCATGTTGTAAAGGCATCCTAACTACTGTAATTACTCTTGCCCTGTAAGCATTGTAGATCCATGCGCAGGTGACAGCAGTCCTGTCCAGGGGTATAGGCCAACGCCACCTGCCCTGGCGATAGGCCAGGAGGCACCATCACTTGTAGCCTTTGGCTGCCAGGGATGTAGGTCTCTGGGGGCCGGTAGTAAGGTTTCCCGGTGGCCAGGAAGTAGCGAAGCAATTGACCAGATGAAGATTGGCTACCTTGGCAGGTTCCCAAGTATCGCACTTCAATACTGGTTGTAAAACAATTACCGACATGTTCAGATTTCCATGCAGGAACTTGGAACGTGGATCCAGTGGATCCGCAAAAGATCGCCTCTAGGGAATGGTCGTGTTGGAGGCAAAGGGTGAATCATCTTCAACCGGTGGCTTGCCAACTATTAAACCCATTCCAATTTTTATTTCAATAAAATGGTAGTTCAACCACCAGCGAGCGACGAACTGCTTGCCCAAAATCCATCAAACGAATATCACCTTTGCTCAGCAAAATATTCTCCAGAGAAATGTCTCTGTGACAAATCTGCTGCTTATGGAGGAAGGCGACCGCCTGCAGCAACTGCCAGGACCACAACCAGATGAGATCTTTGCTGGGATGGTGACTGGAGATCATTCCAAACAAATCTCCACCATCCTTAGATGTGCTGGGATGACTCTGCAAAAAAATCGATGGTCCATGGTTTTAGATAGGCAAAATAACTGGAATGTACTTGGGGATCTAGCATCCTACACTAAAAGTTTGCTAACCATCCCGTTTTCATTGGATAACCCCCAACCGGTAAAACATCAGCAACCATCAGCGTCCAAGCAGCTGCGTGCTCCAACACCAGCCAAACGTCCTCCTGCGCGAAAAACGCCACCCGCATTTCCAGGATGTACTCTGGGACCTGCTCACACTGCCGCAGGTAGCCGAAGACTCCGATCTCAGCCAAAGGGTCTTCTGAGTCCCGGGAAGCGTGGCGAAACAAAAGTGCCTGTGTCGGGACAGTAGTTGCGGTGTTCAAATCACGAAAGATCTAAGAGTCATCTCAGTGACTATTTTGATGACAAGTGACCTTTTCATCTTTTGTGGGGCATGTGGCATATTTGCATATATTTGCTGTACACTTCTGAAAGTCCACACGCATTGGGTTTTTATCAGAATGTTACACCCAAACATATCATCACATGTATGAACAGCATTGAACTGCCACAATTTGATCCCCTTTGTGGACGAATTGCTTCATCGTGACATGATAAACATAATCCCGATGTTTTCTGGGTGAACTCGTGAAATCACCCTATTTGCTTGCTTGCTCAATTTGGTTTCCTTGCTGACAGTCTGCTGGCAAAAATGTTACAATAAGTTATATGGATCGATATGCCTTGTAAATCCAATCTAAACCTACCAGGTGAGCAGAATGATGCTGCCTGCTAACCCAGCAATGAACCATACAAAAACATGTGTATCATTTATATTCATGTATGATTCATGGTTGAACATGTGTAAAATCTTTAAACACTACAGATTCACAAACAATGCCATGCTGACCCAATTGGCAGTATATCACTAGTTTCCTGCCATATCCATCTCCAATGATTAAGGGGATTCTTTCATGTTTCTACTCAGATGGGCAATGGGATTAACGATTCCCGGTGAGTAGCTGGGTTATAACCCACTCTATATCTATCAATCTATCAATCTATCAATCTATCAATCTATCAGTCTATCAATCTATCAATCTATCAATCTATCAATCTATCAATCTATCAATCTATCTATCTATCTCTCTCTCTCTCTATCTATCTATCTATCTATCTATCTAATCTAATCTAATCAAATCTATTCTATCCTATCCTATCCTATCCTATCTATCTATCTATCTATCACCATGGTCCATTTACTAAAACTCCCTAACTAACTCCATGTTCCATCTAAGTATAGCGTGGGAAGCTCAATCCGAAACAAGCACCATTTGGGGATGCTTGAACTTTCATCCATCAGAATATCTGATGACTTTGCTTGACGCCTTATGAGTCTCTATGGAAAAAACCATGGCTTTTAAGCCATGGTTTTGCCGTCATCTCCATGGCCATGGCCTGTTCACTCGCCACCTTGCCCTTGTTGACGTTCACCCGCCGCAGCGGCAGCTTCTTCACCACCACCTCCTCCGACGCCGCGGAGCCCACCGCGGAGGTGAAGCGGTGCAGCTCGATGGAGCCTTCGCCACGGCAACAGCTGCTGAGCTGCTTCACTTTGGTAAAGGATCCTGGAAGTCGTCCAGATAAAACAGCTGGGATGGAAATCTATGGTGTTTTTCCCCACCTGCCAGGTGAGGGTTGTTAGATTTTATGTCAGTTGCCTCCTCCTGCTCCTCCTCCTCCTCCTCCGCCTCCTCCTGCCTCGTCCTCCTCTCCTCCTCCTCCTCCTCGTCCTCCTCGTCCTCCTTGTCATCCTTGTCGTCCTTGTCGTCCTCGTCGTCCTCGTCGTCCTGGCTCAACTGCGACCCGCGATCCACAGTGTTCTCTGCCGGACCTCAACCACGACCACCCACGCCCAGTGTTCCCTGCCGGACCTCAACCACGACCATCCGCGCCCAGTGTTCCCTGCCGGACCTCAACCACGACCATCCGCGCCCAGTGTTCCCTGCCGGACTTCAACCACGACCATCCGCGCCCAGTGTTCCCTGCCGGACCTCAACCGCGAGTATCCATGCCAAGTGTTCCCTGCCGGACCTCATGTAGGAATGTCAGATAGACTGCCAGATAGAATGCCAGATAGAATGCCAGATAGAATGCCAGATAGAATGCCAGATAGAATGCCAGAAAGAATGCCAGAAAGAATGCCAGATAGAATGCCAGATAGAATGTCAGATAGGATGCCAGATAGAATGCCAGATAGAATGCCAGAAAGAATGCCAGAAAGAATGCCAGATAGAATGCCAGAAAGACTGCCAGATAAAATGTCAGATAGAATGTCAGAATATATGTCAGATATAATGCCAGATAGAATGCCAACATATATGCCAGAATATATGTCAGATAGAATGCCAAAATATATGTCAGATATAATGCCAGATAGAATGCCAAAATATATGCCAGAATATATGTCAAATAGAATGCCAGAATATATGTCAGAATAAATGACAGGTAGAATGCCAGAATATATGTCAGATGAAATGTCAGAAAATATGTCAGATAGAATGCCAGATAGACTGCCAGATAGAATGCCAGGTGGAATGTCAGGATATATGCCAGATAGAATGCCAGAATATATGCCAGAATATATGTCAGATAGGATGTCAGAATATACTAAATATATGTCCAAATATACGTCCTGAATCGTCCTGACATGTCTTGGTGGGGATCACACGAAGTAGAGTAATTTCTGTGGTATATGTGGTATATAGTCAGACGTCCAACTATATTGAAAACATATTAATATACCATACCATTATAATTCATTATATATGTGCATGCCATAATATATACCCATCATGTCAGGTAAAACAATAAGATATGACCATGTATGGGTTAAGAGATGGGGATTTGAAGTGAGCTGAAGTGTGTTGCACATGTTTCAAGATGTTCAAAACAACCAAACGATGGGGATGTGATATGATGATATGATATGCAAACGTATGAGCAAACCACTGCTACATGGGATAGAGGACTACAACTATAGGAAGAATAAACATACTTTTAAAACAATCACACTAAAACATAATTGGAAGACCCTGTGGGAAACGTCAAAGGTCTAGGTACAGTACAGAACATGAGTTGGGCTCAAATGTGACAAGTTTGTCAAGCATAAGAACCTGGATTTTCGCAGCTGTACAACATGTCTATACTCTACACATCACACCTCTACACCTATATCATTTGATTCTTTTTGTTTTGGGGATTTTGTAACCTTTGTGGCGCCCCTGCCTGAGATCACGCTCTCGATATTGGCAAAGTCATGAAAGAAATTCAAATTCGTTTGGCGCGGATCAAAGTCTGACTCTGGCAGGGGCCTCTTCTCAGAGACCCCTGAGGTCGACGAGGTATAGCTGGTTCCACTGTCAGTGCTGCACAAATCTTCGATGGGCTTCTTGCCGACCACATCACAGGCAGCCATGGGGGTGGACTGACGAATCTGACCAAGTCTTATAGCAGTTGACCAAACACATACAGTTGAGTATCCAACCATTACCGAGATTCTAGGGATGCTACCACCAGTACTTTATTTTTTTGCATGTGGCTGTGGCATACATCATATATCCTTTTCTTGTCCCCGGACTGCTGCCGGGCAGGAGGTTTGCGGGGCCCCAAGGGGGTCCGATGAGGCGTAGTTTCACACCGCTGGGGCCAGCAGGTTGAGATGGACAACTTGTACCATGGGACTGAGTTGGGGGGGCAAACCATTTGGACCAGCATCCAACATCTTTTTAGATATTCTGGATGTGCTTTAACACATTCAAGAAATTTAGCCATGTTTAATTTCAATAATTGGTGGATTAAGCAGCATAACGCAACTGCAAGATGGTTCATAGCAAAGGACCTTAGCAGTCCCTTAGCTGTGATATCCCATGGCTTACTGGCTTACAGCTTGAAACCGGGGACTTTGGCAAGTTGCGAACAGGGTTCTGAACATTTACAGAGCTTCTTGCTGGGATGCATCCAGAAACATGGTCTGAGTCAGGGCCTTTTCCCCAGGGTTTTCTGAAGATCCCAAGGGAACCGGGGCCCCAGTGGACCCCAGGGCTGGAGAAAACACTGCCGAGCAACTGCTTGGATTCATGAAGTTGGGCCTCACTGGTGAGATCTGTGGAGTAATGGTGGCAAACCTGGAGGGGGATTTTAATGGATTTTAGCATGTACTAAAAAACAACCCCAAACCAAATTGGTGGGTGTTCCTGTTGGACCTCCACACCAACGTTTTTTTTGGGTTCAACGCACTTCAACTGAAATCTGGGAGGGAAAGCAGGGCAAAGTCTTGGGCGCAGACTCCACTTCCAACATGAAAGGCCTTGGTTGAGCTTGACTGTGACACCCCCAAATAATGACGTGATGTATCATGACGTGCCCCCCCGCCCACCAAAAAAAAATAAACATGCCACTAAAATAATCCTACACAACATCCTAAGAATGTATTTCTGCCGTACCATGCCGTACCTAGAAGACTGAACCAATCTGTGGTTTGGTCATCGATCCTCCATGATCATCCAACGAAACCTTCAAAAAAAAAGCACCGCACTGCCGCAATGCACCAGCCCGTGATTGGTTGATAGTCCTTGGAGTTACCCGGCCTGGTAAACGTTTACAAAAAACTATGGAAAGATCCACCATGTTGAATGGGAAAATCATGAAAAATCCACTATTCCTATGGTCATTTTCAATAGATTTCAATAGCTACGTTTTAAATTACCAGAGGGTACACCACCAACAATTGATGTATCCTGGGGACCATCACAAGCTGCGCCTCCCCTGAGTTCCCCCCACCGGGTCTCAGTGTAGTTTTGGAAGGTGGACCCGCGCAGCATGCGCGTGGACAAAAATTTCAGCCCAGGTGAGGTGACTTCGAAGCTCTCACCTGCGCGGAGATCCCTTGGTGGGGAGATCTCTCTGGGATAACTTAAGCTCAATGGCCATTTCAGGGACCTAAATTGGAGGTACCTACCATATATAAGGCCTATATAAGGCCTATATAAGAGAATATCCCCAGAAAATATGGCCTTATATGGTACAGTACCTCCATTTTAGGATCCTGAAATTCCCATTGATAAGATCCCTGGAGTCAGCCTGAAATCCAACTAATCCAACTTTGGATCCCTAAGGTCCATTAAGATCTTACAACACATCGGTGACATCACCATGAGTGGCTCCAACGCGGGACCGACCCGGAGGCCATCTTGGGATCAACCCCCCCGGCCTGGTGTCAGATGTGGGATCAGGGAATAATGTGCATCCGCCTGGCCCGGTCAAGCTGGTGTGCCATGGGGGGTTGATCTTCGGGGGATGTGACCCCAACTAAAATGGGATAAGAAAATCATGACTACATTCAACAGTCAAACAAGAACAGGACATCTGCAAGTTTCCATTGGGGGGGTTTAGATCAACAAAAAATGGATGATTTAACCCCGAACACAATGGGGGTTTGGCTCAAAATCATCAAGTCATCAAGCCTCCAATGAGTGCGTCACTGAAAATGGTTCCAACTTCGCGGGCCTGTTGGTAGTTGCAGATTGTTATCCCATGTTTGAGCAACACTCAAAGTGGCTGATAGTCTTCCCCAATTCCATTGTTTGATATTGTTGGAATATCTTTGCATTTGCTCAAGGAAAAAGTTTGCAGAATATTGGCAATTCATCCTTTCTTCTTGGAAGAATGACCCGAACAAAAATCCTAGACTGAAACATGCCCGAATGAACATTCACTCAACTTGAGCCTTGAGCTTTTGTGGGCACAACAGAGGAAAAAAAAACATTCCCCTCCCCCAACCCCCCCCAAAAAAACACTGTTTACCCTTGAGTATCTGACATGAATATCCACAAGCTCTTCACTGAAATTGGGGGCATCACCTCACGTTTTTCCCCGGCCGCACCATGGAGCTCAAGATCCAGCCCATGGCTTCCACGCTGGATGCCAGGGGTTGCGCAGCGGAGGCCTGGCACGAAGCCAGGGTTGAGGGTGGCATGACCGGCAAAAAGTGGTAGGAAAACCATGCAAAACCATGGTTGGTTGGGGATTATGCCAATGGGATACCTGGTTTTACCCTGATTTGTTTCCTAGAGATATGGGATGATATGGGTTTTTCTGGATCTTTTTAAGTCCCGTTCTGGAAAAGGATAAAAAAAATAAAAAAAGACTAACCCATATGTTCTTTTTGTTTCGCTCTCTTTTACCCCAAGCAAGTTGACCATATTTTACACATTCTCATGGGGTGATATGGTGATGAGTCAATCTCTCTCGGACCATCGGAATGGGGGATGAACATCCGGCTCTCTCTCTCTCTCTCCATTGCCATCCAGGGGCTCTACCGAGCTTTTTCGGTATGAAAAAGACAGAGTGCCAGCATTTTTGACACAGTACCAACTGCAATTCGATTTGCCCGACCTGAGTTTAAATATGTTTCAAACATATCTTGAATCCAAATGCTCAAGTCATTTATGAAATGGTGACCATCACAGCAACAAACATAACCTGTTGTTTCAGAGTAGCTCATCCACCAGATCCACCATGAATCTTCCTTGGTTCCAAAGAGCGGGGGGCACGGCAGTGTCACCAACCCACCTTGCCACTGGAAGCTCCTGCCTCTGCTGCAGTGGAAGTGTCACCTAAGCAGTGCCCAATAACAAACCAACTTGGAGAACAAAGACAATGATTTGGCAAAACAATGACCCACAGTTGCAGCTGTTCTTGCAACATTTTTTCACATTCTAATTATTCTAATTCAACAGAGGCGTAGCAGCCTGCATGAAGTTGGTTCTAAAAATGCCCGCTGTTCATTCAGCGCAGTGGGATGCCATCTGAAGGAGAGTCCCATATGCAAGAAAGAATCGCACGTCCCACTGTTGCAAAACTTTTAACCTGCAGGTTCCAGACTGCCCAATTCAAGAGCCCCCCTACAACAACCATTCCCCAGAATTGTTTCAAGGAAATGTTTGCCGGAGATCTTGATGTATGATTGCTAAATAATACACTCAAAATACTGTTCCGTTCAGGTTCACATGCTGCGTGACAATCTGGATGTCGATAAGTGCCAACCAACTCGTTGCAATAAACCACCTGCGCTCACCAAATGTAGATTGATCAAACTATGGTCCCCTGCTGCTTGAAGTCTCATTTGTTTCGTTGCCATCTGCATGCGACAGGCTGTGCTGCGTTTGTTGTCATAACACTGGACTCGGGGGCAGAACAATAAGGTTGAGTCTGAACTCAAACTGGTCATAGTTCAAAAAATGCGTGAACATAATTGCTTGACAGGCACAGCCTTGTATTTCGCAAAGAATCCGTTCCACACCACAAGATAAGCTCTGACAGCCTATTTTGAGCTATCTCGGACATGGGTCGCAATATCTACACTGCTACCGTACAATTAGGGCGGTTGGCCTGTTTCAGGTCTATCTATGTTTTTTTGGATTTTCCAGAGGACGGATGGGAATAAGAGGTTTCTATAGAGCTGTGCCTTCCGGAACGGTCAACCCATGGAAAGTGACCATTTGGATCCAATTGGGGAAAACATGGAATCCAATTTCCATTGGACAAGCCAAGGTTTCGGGTATCATTCCACAGAAATATTGGCTTTTTGCTGGGGCCACTGTTCGCCCAACCAAAAGTGCTGTTTCAAACTACTACCAGTAACAAGGACTCAATACGAGCCAATCATATTTACCAAAAAGTATGATTTGCACCCAGCAAAAACAGGACGTAGAGGACTCCTGAACCCAGTTACCGCCGGTAGCCCTCCAAGACCAAGGACATCCTTGGGGCAGCTCCATCCCGCCTGTGGAGTTGGTCTGAAGCCTTCGTGCCTGCCATGCTTTGTTGCTTTTTTGGAGCGGGTCTGTCCAAGGTTTGGGCCTGCAGAGGTGTTCAAGACCTCAAACCCAGAACATCCCAGAACAATATAATTAAAGACTAATATGGGATTCTGCTTGGATATTATGCATGCGACGAGCCGTTGGTGAAGATGGTTGAATCATGTTGACTCAGTTCTAGAGCTTTGAAGTGTAGAAATGGTGATCAAATGTTCTGAAACACACAGGGAGATCGTCACGCAGGCGTGCATAGCGCTTGTTTGGCATCTCTAGGCGGGGCCATTGGTGCCGGACCAAAACACACACACAGATATATGTATATATCTATATATATATATATTTATTATGTATATATATTTTTTTTATTATTTTATTTATTTATTTATTTATATTTATTATTTTATTTATTTATTTATTTATTGAAATTTATTTATTTATTTTTTAAAAACATTGCATTTGCTGCCATCACACTCACCTCTCACGGATGTCCAGCCTTTGTTGCATGAGAATCTGATTTGACCGTTCGGCGTGTGCAGTCATGGCTATCATCGTCCTTCTCTTCTGTTCACAGAAGTGACTCTAGAGCTGCCTTGATGCGACGACAAGATGCATTGAGCTCAACACCTGCAGCCAAGAACTCATTCATAACATCCTTGGCCCTCTTCAAATTCTCTCGCGGCAGCTTCCGAAGGTCAGCAACGACAGCCGCTTTGCTGGTCCAGGAACCTTCTTTTGGTTGCTTCAAAAACTGGTAGAAGAAATTTTCCGCAAACACATTGTTTGCCTTCACACCCTGAGCGGTCATATTGGAAACGAGGTCCAACAGCTCCTGGCCTTCAGATTGCTGCATTGATCGTATCACACATGAGTATGTTATTATGCTCGGTTGCAGTCCCTTCTCTAGCAACTTTTCTAGCAAGAATTTGGCAGCCCGTGCCCTGTAGTTTTCCTTCGAATTGGCACAAGCATTGATGGCAGATGTAAAGTGCCGAGCGTTCATCTGAATAGTGTTGTTCTCCAAGTATTCTAACACTTCTGCTGCGCCTGTAATATTCCCATTGTCTGCATACGCGTCAATACACGCCTGGACAACAACATAGTTCACAGCCTCGAAGTGCACCAATTCTTTCCACAACTTCCTAACTTCCCCCTCGTCATGCAGCTTTCCATAGAGTTTCAAAGCAGTGGGGTACACGGGCAAAGTGATAGGTGCATTCGATCTTCGCAAACGCTCGAACAACCTTGCACCTTCGGGGTACATTCTGCTGTTCAAGGCTGCCCGCATCGCAGCATTTAGAACTAGAGGGCTATACCCAGAGTACTCGGAAAGGATCTGCTGCACTTGGCTCCACTGACCAGGCTCTCCATTTCCACTGGCTTTGATTCTGGATGCAAGTCTGTGCTCCTCTTTGGTCGGCTCAATTCGAACGCCTGGAAGGTTAATGGCATCATAAAACTCGGCTCCGGCAGATTGATACACATCCAAGCCCTCTTTCTGGCGTTGGAGGTGAAGAGGAGGCTGCTTTCGTTCATTAGGGACTGCAAAGGTTGACAGGCCGGATGCCCGAAGCGCAAGCAAGGCAAAGAGCGACCACATTTTCGAATGCCCGGCAGGATGGCCTTGCAGTTTGCCAACAAAACCATTTTCACGTCGCCTCCTAGTAGGGCTACGCAAAGGCAAGGCTGAACAGGAACCATGGCCACACCGGAAGAAAAGAGCCATGGCTTCTAAGTATTGGATCCTTTGGGAGGGCGTCCTCCTCACACTGCGAAGTCGACCTTCGCACAAGAGGTGCGGCGGTCGAAGTCCATAGGAAATTGTGCTGATGCTATGTGATGCAAATGCGGATATATAACAAGTTTAGTAATGTCAAGTCAGGATTAATCAACATCCCGTTATTAATCAACCTCCTCCTCCCCCCAAAAAAAATGCAATTTAAAAACAGGTGGTCCCCCAGGATTAATAAACCGTTTGGCTAGGACATGATTAATCAACCTCCTTTGCTGAAATCCAGTTGTTTATCCAACAAGTTTTATTTCCAATTCTATTTATTTCCAATTGTTTTTTACCTTTTTTATCATCATTGTTATACTCAAGGTTTAAGCTGATCATTGAAAATTTCAAAAACCAACTATCCCCCAAATGATCGATTTTTAATTAAAATCTTTATAAAAATCATCAGTTTGGATAGCTCCCAAAGGGTACCCCCCTTGAGCCCATGTCCCCCATTAATAATAACCACGGTTTGCCCCTGATTAATCAACCACCTTTCTGATCCATGAGATTTTAACAAATCCAATGGAATTCTATTAAGATCTAATTGACGTAAGCCATATCCAAAGTTTTATGGTTCAGAGTTGCTTATTATTAAGGGGTGTTTAAGAAAATGACCTACAAGGTAGAGTTCTGACCTTCTGGGGGGGTTATTGATCCGGTGTTGGCATTAATATTCAAGACTGCCGGTATGCCACGCTGCTCTTTTCTGGTTGTGTTCTTTTTCTTTCAATGAGAAAGTTTCCATTCCAGTGATTGGTTCATGTGGCAAGCCCCTTGAAGCCGTTGACATTGCACAAGCTTGATCAAGAATTGCTGGTCCAAAAAGGGATGCAGAGGTGAGTTTAAACCAACCACTGTCATGTTAGCACTCCAACCACCAAACAGTGCCCCTCAGAATAATCACATGATACAGTACTTGGCAAGAGAGGGCATTGAGGATGTCCATAAACGCCGTAAGATATGTCCAGTCTTACCCCTATTTTTTCATGAATGACTACCACTGCTTTATTTCCCCATGTTTTTCAATCATCACTAAAAAAACAGACTGTTTCCCCGCCCTCCGCCTGCGTGGTTGCCGTAGCCGTGTCCATGAAGGCCACGTCCGTGAGGGATCGGATCAGGGAGGAGGCAAGCCTGAAGCCAAATATATGAGAAAAATCCAGGGATATTTGGCAAGCATACTGCAAATCAAACCATACTATTATAATTATATGTGGTGTGTATATATACGTGTATGTGTGTATTCTGTGTATTATGTAACATGTACATATATATATATATATATATTATGTATTATTATACCTTATGTGTATATATATATATATATGCCCCCATATGAGATCTCCCCCTTCCCTAACCCATGGGGGGTAGAGTGACGGAGGACGGGACCATAGTATATAAACCAACATGTATATATATATATATTTAGATATATTTAGATATATATATATATACCAATATACAAATATATATATATATACTAATATTATATATATATATGTGTGTGTGCTGCATATGTATATTCATATGTGTAATTATGTGTATATATCCATCGGCAATATCCATTATCCTTTTTAAATTTGTGATTCAGATAAACATATGTGTAATCAGAAACATGACACACACACACACACAAATGCACATAGAAACAACGAACAAGACCGAACGTTGACAATACATGACAATACTGCAATCATCATCACCAGTTCGTTGAAACTTCAAACAACAATATAAAGTTTGATCCACAACATGTCAATTGAGTCCATCCCTGGGATTGCAAGCTTAGATCGACATGAAGAAACCTTCAGTCTACTTCATGATATCTTTCTGAAAGAACCTCACAATTGGAACATCGAAACATACTTGCCCATTGGGTCCAGTAAATACATGTAAATACGCCTTGTCTATGGATACCTGTAGGTGCATGTTGCAGGGATATTCTCTATGTATTCTCACGTGGATGGTCATCCGTCATACAATAGCAGATGGTTTGCGACCATGGCAAAACTGTCCATTCCGCCAACTAGGGGCATTTGCTTCGAACTGACAAGTAGAATGGAAAACGGGAAAACCTATAGCTAGCCAATATTAGTCACTCATCTATCTCACTTATTTGCTCATGGTTCTTGTCAAATTGAATCAATCTCAAAACTCGAGTAGGTCCAAGCCAGGCCCCGGTTGCGGGGTAAGCCCTAGCCATCTCCGGCAGTTTCCTCCAACCCTTCCCGCCTCTTCTCTGGTTGCAGGATGGGTTCAGGGCAGCGCTCAGGCATCAAGCGAAGCCTTAGGTGACCGGGCCTTCATGAAGAATATGAAGGCCAGGTGGCGTCATCATCCCAGCTAGGCTGGAAAATAGATGAACAAAATCAGGACTTGCCATCTGCAATCTCCTCTGGGACACTGGATACAATGGGCGTGGAACCCAAAAAAGTGTAATTGAAGATGGATTGATCCATATGGCGCCATTGTGTGTATGTCACGCCCCGAGATTCTGAGAGTTTCAGCCCAGCTGTCAGCCAACATAGTTCCTGAATTGTCCAAATTCCTGCATATGGTGAACCAGGTTTGTCGAACATAACGTGAGAATATTAATATATATATATATATATACATATATACGTATATATATATAATGTATGTATCAATGCACATCAAAACTATGAACCCATATGAACCCAACTTTGTCCACAGCAATTCCTGACTTTTTGTCAGGGCTCACCATGCCCGCTAGTAGCACACAGTAACACCTTCAGATCTGAAAACCCACCAACTTTGAAACACTTGACACCATGAGTCTTGAATCAAAGTGAAAGAGAACCGTTGATTTTGAAACAGCTTTCATGTGAAAATTATATAAAATTATGAGATAATCCCCCCTTACGCACCTTTGCACCATCTGCGAGATCCCGGACACATCGATCACAGAAGCACTGGGAAAGGAAGCAGCAACTAGCGGCCTGAATTTGTACAACGAGGTGGGGGTGTGGACCAGAAATTTGCAACCAATGATGCTTCAGCCGCCAACAACCGAAAGTTTCAGCAACAAATAATCAGGGACACAGCCAAGACAAATGGAAACAACTGGTGGAACTAGTTAAACAATGTTAAACAATACTACTTGGGCATGGATGAAAATCAATTATTTCTTCCATCCCAAACAATCTGCAGAGGTCTAGGTATCTCAATCCATGGTGCAACATGGTGCAACCCATCTCACCCGTCTCGCCTCATTGCTTTGGAACATTCCAGTTGCGCATCTGCACCCACGAATCGCCAGCAAAGAGGCCGAAGAGACCTCTCTGGGCGAAGAAGCGAAGAAACTTTGAGGGACTGATTTCCTGATGCTTGCGGAAGGACTTTCAATGACAGAAATATATAGAAACCACAATTGATATATTTACACAACCCCCCCAAAAAAAAACTAATTGTGCACCTGTCAAAAGAATCTTGGATTTTGTTCAGCTGTGCAGAGTGGATCGTAGTGCAAACTGCACAAAAATCCTAATGAAGTACTGTAGCTGAATTCCTCGGCCACCTAGCTGGCGATAATCTCCTCATTTTTGTGGGTTCAATCCACATGTCTATACTTTTTTGGTGCCTATTGCTGTGGTTCAAATCTCATTTGACCAAGATTTGTCATGCTTAAATTGGTGACATCACTCTTTTTGATGGTGCCATGAAATCATGTTAAATCCCTAGAAGGCCCTAGAATGTTTCACCATCCATTTCTCCGTCAAAACTCCAAACCAAAAAACATCTGCCCTGCCAGGCCCCACTGCGGCTCCACGCTCCATCAGCGTCGAGACAGTGAGCCCCAGGCCAGGTGGGGGCCATGATGGCAAGCCCGAGGCCTGAAGGTTTAACGGCTTGTAAGGCATTGACTGGGTATGACTGGGTGCGCCGGCATTTGGCTGGGTCTACCGCACACGCATATGCAATGTAATGCCATGTCATGTCATGTCATGTATGCATGCATGTATGTATGTAATAAAGATGTATATTATATATATGTATATATACACCAATGTGAGTATCTTTTTATATGTGGCATCTGCTCAAAAGATTGGCATACTTAACAGTAATTATATGCATATGATCAAAGAAGGAAACCTCAAAGCATGGATTGCTGCGTGATTGTGTAAAGCTTTTCTCTCCAAATGGAAAGCAAGTTCGGATCCAGCAAATTCCAAACATACAGGACCATATTCATCTAGAGACAAAAACACACACACACGCGCGCACAGAAATTATGCATATATATATACCCCAATACAGAAAAACAATACAAAATTAACAATGTATAAAACATTGTTTATTCCATACATAATATGCATATATATATAGCATAAAGATACATATATATATATATTAAATATATTATATATATACAATAGCCAATAGCAAGAAAACTTATCCCCCACATTTTCTTCCGGTATATCCAGTTCTTGTCCAACAGCTTCAAATGGTTACACCGGGGTCCCGAACGGAACTGGCCAGGAGACGATCGCGGCTCTTGGACCAGGTCTCGAGGAAGGAGGTCATCAGCTGACCTTGCCATTGGGGATTCCGAAGCACAAGGAGCATCATGGGATGGTCATCCAATGTCATCCAGCAAAAAATGAGAGAACTTGGAAAAATCCTAGGAAAATATAGAGATGAAACATGATTAATCGAAGTTGTTCTACCTTTTTGATCCTTTTTGGGGTTTGCTAGATGTATGGGAGGATGGGAAGGTTGCGTGAGGCTATGAAGGTGGATGGTGCGGTAAAAATTCAGCTGAATCTATGAGATGATGGGATGAGGGCGTGGCTGCGGGTCGTATGATGAACAACATCCACCTGGAAAAAAATATCAACCGCTGCCCGTGAAATGATGATTCATGGGATGATTCAGGGCAAAAAGGCCGGAATCGGTTCCAAAGGTCTTCAACGTCAAGCTGGAAACAAACGTGTCTCTTCTTAAAAAATATTTTGAAAATATCACAGTATCTCTAACATAATCGAACCAATCTGAATCCAGTGCATCAATTCCACCACCGCCATCATTATCACTACTATTCAAATTCATCCGCATCTTCTCGCCCAAGGCTGCGACGATTGCTCACATTGCCACCTTCCTGAGCTGACATGTCGATGTAACCTCTTCAGAAAGCTCCCAAGTACTTACCAAGCAGTCATCCCATGATGACTATCCATGACTTTTACGACATCTCCGCCGTCTTTCGCTTCCCCCTACTACCCTAGCTCATCACTGGTGACTGCTTGGACCAGTGAAGCCGAGGGGCTGGAAACTGCGTGAGGAGCACCGGCCTTGATCCGCAGGGGTCAAAACATCATCCCAGCCCCTGTAGTACCAACATATGGGGCCCATCGATTGGATCCAATATGATCCAATACTAGACTACTACACCTTACTAGACCAGGGATTCTGGGAAGTTTTGAGGACATATTCTCTCCATCTCCAGTGTTTAGATGGGTTTAGCATTGAGGGGGAGAATGTTATCCCTCAAACATCCTTCTGAAAAAATGCTCGCGAGCCATGGGATGAAGTGCAAAGCTGAATGTAGGTAAAGGTTACGCCACTGAAACTTGAACACCCAAACGCAGCATAACGACCTTAAGGATCCTTCAGGCAGATGTTCCGCCCTATAACCCGCCAGTGTTGAGATTATTTGGGGAAACATGTTTCTGTCCAAAGCCATAGTTGCAGTTGAGCCTGCATCTTGGGAAGGCTCCATGTTGGTCGTTTGAAATCACTTGAAACTGCCCGGGTGGGGCTTGAGACCACCTGAGTTTGTCCAACAATGGTGCGCATCAGCCCAAAGTTGGCTGATTTGGTGCAGAAAAAATGATGCTGACCCATTGGAATTGGGAGGTGCGTCCCATATTCATCCAAGACCATCTCATCCACTTTCCAAGTCATTGCGGATCCCCTCTGAGCTCTGGTGCAGCTGGGCAATAGCAGCCGCCTACGCGTGGGGAGCTGTCGACGTACTCCCTAAGATCCCTAAGTTGTTAGTCAACTGGATCATGGCAATGGTTCATATAGAAGTTGCTTGGAGGAAGAGGGTCAGGAAATATTGGGTCCTTGGTCAACCAGCTTTGCCGAAAGGGTGGAACATCAAGATTTTGTACCCCAAGACCTTACCAACCACTTCAGCTGGTGCAGGAAAAACAATTTGCCTTAGAATGACTGGTTGATAGGGGCCCCATGTCTTGGCAGAATCTTCCAAGTGGCCATAATTTCATAAGGCCCAGGTAGATTCAACACAGTGCGACCGTGCAACCCTGCAGCAACTGGGAAAGACACACGGCACATTAAAATGCATAACATCCAACGTATGTAGATGATGTACTCATTTATATACCCATTCAAATTCAGCATGTGCCACTGATCTATAAATCTAATTAAAACATATTAAAACTATAGATCCTCAAATTGTGGTGGTTTCAGGCAAGTATGCTGTGTCTCTCTCTCTCTCTCTCTCGCTCGCTCTCTCTGATCTGGCTGTTTCAGGCAATCAATAGAGCCCAAAATTCCAGTACCCTCCGGTCATCAAACATGGATAGCTGGGACATCCCTGAATTTGATGAACATTTCTCCAGCAAACCCTGTTTGATGACTCTAGAGGTGACCACATTAATTGCTGTATGGCGGTGCCCCCTAGTTCTCTCTCCATCGCCTTCTCAATGGTGCCCCCTAGTTATATATGTTTGTTTGTTTAGTAGCCATCTAACTATAGTTATGGTTATGATATGCATAATCCTGTCCCGCTAATATGAACCCACCCTCTCCTGGTAGTGTCAAAGTTAAGGGGGAAGGAATCAAGCCTACAATTCCAGGAAATGATGTAGGTATACGTGAACTACATTGAACTACAGTACGAGACTTATATATTCATGTTCTATTCTTATCATGTTTCTTGTTGCTATTGTTATTATTGCTATTATTGTTATTATTGTTATTGTCATTATTATTATTATTATTATCATAGTTATGTCTTTTACTGTACTATATATATATATCCCAATTGATAGTTCGAAATCATCACCATAAAACCTTAGTTCTGCTATAGGAACCCCTCCCCAAAGACGTTCCCCAAAAACGTTCTCGCACCGGATCGGCCAACTCAATGGCGCTCAAGGCGTCCGCCAAACGTTGGCTCGTGGCGTCTCGGAGGTCGGATGCCAGCGGAGTTACTACTACCCCCTGGTAATGTGAACCATCAGCGCCCATCTTTTCCTGGCTGTCAATGTGATCTAAGACCCACCAAACAAGCCAAGTTAGCTAAGGGGGCCCCACATGATACCATTGTGCTATTGGTGGCGAGGCCAGACGCTTTAATAAATCCAAAACATATTCATTTACAACTTACCCTCTGGTAAATTAACATAGACCCTGAAAATCACCAATTTTTAATGGACACTAGTCTTCCAACCCCGATGACTGCCAGGGTCTATGTTAATTTACCAGAGGGTAATATGTATTAAGGAAGTGCCATTCAGAGCCCTGCAGAGCAATACTGGTTGGTGGTTTTACCCATCTTGAAACATAAGAAAGTCAATACCTATTTATTACAGTAATCCATATTAAAGACTCTGATATGAAGTTAGTTATGGAATCCATAGTCTTTAATATTGATTCATAGATATTAAATGATATTAATGGCCTATATATATATTAATTATGGAATGTTATATATATATATCAGCTATATTGTGGAGTTAATACGAATCAGAACACTATCTGAACAACTACCTTAAGAATCTGAACCAACTCTATTATGAAACATATGAAACATTCCAAATAAGAATCAAACATATTCAATCATATTCGTATTCAGACCGATGATCAAAACACATCAAAAAATGGTTGCGAAATCCTGCACCACCAACAGGATGGTTGAAACCCTATAAATAATGGGAGGTTTTCCATCTATCAACTGGTGCAGGACTTCGCAACCATCCCCAGTATCATCATTTTGGGTGTTCTTCACATTTCCAGCGCTTCACGGCCGAGGTGCTCGACACGGGCCATGCATCCACCGTGACATCCACGGTGGCGCGAAGGGAACCACCAAAGGTGGTGTAAACGTCCACGAAGAAAGTGATGTCCCCTGCCAGCGCCAAGGCGGTTGTTTTTTTGCCCCTTTCTTGGGGCAGAAAATGGGAGAAAACCTTAGTAGATGTTGATGATTTGATGATATTTGATGGTTGTTCAGTTGCAGCTGTTTTCCGGCCACAACTGTATCAATTTGAGGTGCGGCGTTGTGATGTTGTGGCCGGGGAGTATCCGGGATCTTTCTCTCAATGACATCCTCTCTTTTTCATGAAACTATCATGGGTACCCTCTGGTATTTTAACATAGTTTTTGAAAATTACAATTTATAGTTGATTTACTCATTAAAAATTGTGATTTTCCATAGTTATGTAAACGTTTACCAGAGGGTAATCCACAGTTATGTTTACTGCACTGTCCAAGTGAGGGACCCAAAGATCACTGCCATGCTGTGCCAGTCCTGTCACTAGACCCGTTCAATCAAAGTTTAAATTGCGCAGTTACAATTGCAACTTGGAGGAACTCAAAAGTGCAGTTTCAAGATGTTTCAAATCAAAATTGACACCCCATGTGGTGGTTTATTCAACTCGTGTTTGTTCCCAATTTTGACCCATAACATAGACCTACGCATCTCAATTTGCAAAGGGTGTTCTAAATACCCCCAGTATATAATCAAACGTTGGGAAATCAACGTTAAATCATGGAGGATATACCGGCAAACCGGCAAACCATGTTAATGACAGACTTTCCTGATATAATATAAATAGATGGTCTTCCCGCAAAATGTTCATTTTCATAGTGGTCAATCTTTGACAATGAATGTTGCTGGTTGTGTTTTCCCCATCTATAGCAAATGTTATTAAAGGATTCAACATGATTAAATTACCCATCCAAGGTTGGGAATGTTCTAAGGTTCTATAATACACTCTGGTAAATTAACATAGCCATGGAAATCACCATTTTTAATGGGTAAATCAACTATACATGGGCCATGTTCAATAGCTATGTAACCAATTCCCCGAGGGTAATCACCATTAATCATCATTAATCATCCATTAATCACCATTAATCACCCATTAATCACCATTAATCATCCATTAATCACCATTAATCATCCATTAATCATCCATTAATCACCATTAATCATCCATTAATCGCCATTAATCATCCATTAATCACCATTAATCACCATTAATCATCCATTAATCATCCATTAATCATCCATTAATCACCATTAATCATCCATTGATCACCATTAATCATCCATTAATCACCATTAATCACCATTAATCACCATTATTCACCATTAATCATTCATTAATCACCATTAATCACCATTAATCATCCATTAATCATCCATTAATCACCATTAATCACCATTAATCATCCATTAATCACCATTAATCACCATTAATCATCCATTAATCATCCATTAATCACTAATCACCATTAATCATTTATTAATCACCATTAATCACCATTAATCATGCATTAATCACCATAAATCATCCATTAATCATTCATTAACCACCATTAATCACCATTAATCACCATTAATCACCATTAATCACCCATTAATCATTCATTAATCATTCATTAATCACCATTAATCACCATTAATCATTCATTAATCACCATTAATCATCCATTAATCACCATTAATCATCCATTAATCATCCATTAATCACCATTAATCATCCATTAATCACCATTAATCACCATTAAACACCATTAATCATTCATTAATCACCATTAATCATTCATTAATCACCATTAACCACCATTAATCGCCATTAATCATCCATTAATCACCATTAATCACCATTAATCATCCATTAATCATTCATTAATCACCATTAATCATTCATTAATCACCATTAATCATCCATTAATCATTCATTAATCACCATTAATCACCATTAATCACCATTAATCACCATTAATCATTCATTAATCACCATTAATCATCCATTAATCACCATTAATCACCATTAATCACCATCAATCACCGTTAATCATTCATTAATCACCATTAATCACCATTAATCATCCATTAATCATCCATTAATCACCATTAATCATTCATTAATCACCATTAATCACCATTAATCACCATTAATCATCCATTAATCACCATTAATCATTCATTAATCACCATTAATCACCATTAATCGCCATTAATCATCCATTAATCACCATTAATCACCATTAATCATCCATTAATCATTCATTAATCACCATTAATCACCATTAATCACCATTAATCATTCATTAATCACCATTAATCATCCATTAATCACCATTAATCACCATTAATCACCATTAATCACCATTAATCATCCATTAATCATTCATTAATCACCATTAATCACCATTAATCACCATTAGTCACCATTAATCATTCATTAATCATTCATTAATCACCATTAATCACCATTAATCACCATTAATCATCCATTAATCATCCATTAATCACCATTAATCATTCATTAATCATCATTAATCACCATTAATCATCCATTACAATCACTATTAATCCATTATATAGTGACTAATCATGACTAACTTCATTAAATCCCCATTAAACCCCCATTAAATCCTCATGAAAAAAACCCTGGGATTTCGCCCTGCTGCTCCCAGCAGCGCCTGCGGGTAGGTCCTGAGTCACCAGCAAGGCGCGGGGTCCGGAGCCCAGGCGAACTTCCGCGGTGCCACCGCCCAGTGGAGGGCCTCGACGGGGACAGCGGGGGGTTTGGGAAGTGGAAAATGTGGGTGATCAATGGAAGTTACTTACCCATATGATCCATGTATGGTATATATGCTATAATTTAATGGTGATTTAATGGTTTAACATTGGGTTAGCAATGGTGAATAATGGGATGATATGGGTTTACCCTCTGGTTATTTAACATAGCTATGGTATAGATGGCCCATTTATAGATGATTTTCCCATTAATACCTCTATTCAGAAGGGATTTTCCATGGCTATGTTAAATGACCAGATGGTACTTACATCTTGGGTGACATTAATTGGAAAAAAAGTGGATTTATAAAGAATTTATAGGGATAATCAACTTATGCCTTGGGGTGCACTAATCAACTGTTCTCCCACTGTTAAGTGATACTGAGGTAAAAAGTTGATAGCACTTGCAATTTGTAAGTTCTAAGTTCTACATACCCGGGTGGATAGAGGAGAAACATATAGATCTAAGTCATTCTAACTCTATATATAGTCTATATCTATATAGAAATAGGGAGTCGTTTCTGAGTGGTCTTATCCCATCCCACGTCTGTCTGGGCAGGGAATACTGGGGTGACCGGTGGCTATTGGGGTTTGGTGGCTAGTGTAAGTAATCCCAACTTATGACTTCTACTCCTTTCCTCCTATATATTATTAAACATGCCCATTCTATGGTCCAAAATATGTGCAAATCCACTACTACACCATGGTTTTTGGGGGTGTTTACAATAGTGGGGTGGGATTAACATCCCAACTTTGTAGCGACTATGATGCAAACTAGGGCCTGGGGATTCCTGCTGGCCAGTTAGTCAAATCCAATACTGAACCGAGGTTTGTATGGGGGTATTTATTAGTGGGAAGGGACTATCTACCATGGCAAATGTGAAGTCACTTGTAGCGATCTTCTTGATATATCTCAGATATGGAGGCAAAATCAAATGACAACGACTTTGAGCAGCGTGTGCTGCTACGGAATCGGCTCAGCCCTGGCTCACTGTCCATCGAATTATCTGACCCACACACTTCGCTAATGGACATGGCTCCCAGTTGGAGGAAAGAATTTGCAGGGCACTGGGTGGAGCGGGGCTTCGGGGGGGTTTCCAACCTAGCTACATTGAACAGATATTTCTGATTAAATAGCCTTGCAAACGCTCACTGAATCTTCTACCGGAACACATTTCAAGACCCCATGTAGTTTGGTTCAACCACAACCTCTGCTATTGCAATGTAAGTTTGTTCTACGACAAGCAATGGCGAGTACAGGACAGACCCATGCAAGTGAGCACTAGCAAATCCTTAGCCTTCGCTTGGGCACTTCTTGTCCTTTGGGGGCTACTTCAACAGCATGTACCTGTGAAAATCAACATGTATGAAACCGCATGTACAACCTGATCTCAGTGGCCACCTGTTTCTTTCGCAATGTTGCCTTGAATTCCTGCGACGAGAACCATGCAAGTAGCATGCGAAACGCCCTTTGCCATATTTCACAGTCGACCCTGCGCTGGGCACGTCGCGGAGAAGGCTAACGCAGGCAACACCTAGAGCATTAGCGGCAGTTGCCTTCGTCAAGATGGCAACTCACCACGGGGCGTTCGAATCCTTGCCTTCATGGGGAAAGCTCTCAACTTGGGGAAGCTTGCCGTCAAGGCACGCCCGAGCCACTGGGAGCAGCAAGCTGCAGCAATGCCCTCTCATTCAACCCCCATGCTCAGTCCTGTAGCTGTTTCAAGCACGGCTTGCAGAACACTACCAATTCCATTTTCATTTGCTAAGCATGCTAAGCGGGAAATTAAAACAGGCCAGCCCTAGAAAGGCAAAGGCCACAGCAAAGAGCAAACAGGAGCAGCGGCTTGGGTGCCAAAGCTTTGCACAACGCTGGTTGAAAAAGAGCATTGCTACGATGGACCTTGAACGTTGCATGTCTCAAACGGGAACAGAACAGGGACCAGAGTCTGTTTCTGCATTGCTTCCATGTATGCCTGGCAGACGCGTTGATGCAAGAAGCAGAACCGGATGGAATGAAGGAAAACCCCGTGACCTCAAGCCTTTTAGGCTTGCATTAGTGCCGATGTAGTAGAAGTAGTATTCAAGATTGCCTCATGCCGCCATCCAGTCTTTTGGGGTTTTCAAGCAAGTCCTTGCTGCGGGCCCTTCAGCCGAGACTTGGGAAGCATCTAGGCCCTTTCCAGAAACGAGAAAAACACTTTTTTTTTGCTGTTTTTTTTACCGTTTTTGCGTGTAAATTTTCATCGGGGCTTTGGGTGGAATGGTTTCATCGGGGCTTTGGGTGGAAATGGTTCGTTCGGGGCTTTGGGAGGAAGATTTGAATCTTGTACGAGTAAGGAGCTTGAACGGGGCATTCGGAGGAAGGCCGCCGCTAGCCCTTTGAGCGGGGCAGTGGGTGGAGCCAAGCCATCGGGGCTGTGCGAGGTGATTTCGTACGTTTTCAAAAATGACATTTTGCACTGAAAATTGCGCCTGGTGCCTGCAATGGCCGGAATTTATTTCATCCCCGTCTTGGTGCAGGTGCGACTGTGAGGGAATATTTAAAAGCGTACATGCCTCTTACCAGATATACATACATACATTTTCAAAATGGCAGGGTAGGCGACATAGCAGGAGGCTCCGTAGAAACCTAAAGGGCGGGTGTGTAGGCGCGGAAGCGGAAAGCTAGCAACAGTCAGCAGCGTTGCTGTTCCTTAATTATCCTCCATCTCATGGCCGAAATACATCTCTCCACGCTAAAGCTGATCTGCGCCTTGAATTTCGAGTATCCGGGTGTCATTGTTGAATCGAAGCGCGCTCCTCGTCACCCTGGCGCCGTTAGAAGGGAATGAAGACTTTGACGCCCTGAGCTCAGCAACAAACATACTGTATGTCGCCGCGGTTGCTGGTCTTTCTGCCAGCAAGAGAAGAAAGCTTCCACCCCGCACTGGGAAAGGAGGAAGGCTTCAGCCGGCGCCGGGAGGAGAGCCGGCGCCGGGAGGGAGACCCGGCGCCGGGAGCGAGACCCGGCGCCGGGAAAAAGAGAATCCTCCCAACCCGGCGCCGGGAAGGAGGAATCCTTTCACCGGGAGAAGAAGAATCTTTCAAAAGAAGAAATCGTCACATGCTGATCGCAAGAAATAAAGCCTTTCTCCCAGCACCTAGAAAGATCAAACTTAAAAACCTTTTCAGGGCCTCACACACGGACAACCACATGATCAATGAACATAGTATACATTTATATGCTGCTGAGCTTGCCGTGCTGTCTTCTGTGTCCACTTCTGTCGGGAACAATGCCTAAAACTAGCTGGTTCATAGCCGACTCGAAGACACCCGCGGACGACGATGGCCTAATGACCCCCAAACGTTGTGTCCACCATCATTTACCTTGCACCGTCCGAGGCCTCTTCTCATTCTACACATTCCAAAAAAGTTGAAACTAAGCAGAAAAGCGAGCCTAAGGGAAGCAAGATTTGTTGTTCGCGCCCTAATTATAAATGGGCATTTGCCATGACCACGGAACAAGTACTTTCACACATAACGGCTATTTCTTGTTTTGTATCAGTGCTCGGGTGGAAAAGTGTGTTTCACCACCCATAGCCCTGCTACGCTGGAAGCCCTGCTGATTTGGTTCTCTGACCCAGGGAGATATGAAAAAAATTGCTGGTGATGGCATGTCATCTCTCTCTATCGCCACATCTCATCCTAGTAATACATCTCTCTGTATTTTTCTGCTACTAGATATCAAATCAAATGCCCTTGACCCATCTGGAATTCTCCAGGCCATGGCCGGGCCTTGGTTGTCCAAATAGCCAAAGTCGTAAAGCAGCGGCATGCCCGCCTCGCAGGTGATGCGCCAGGATCTGCCTTGCCTTCCAAATCAAAACTGTAAATTTCTGTAAAAACCCATCACAAAACAGAACAATACTAGGATCAGGATCTAATCTATAGAATCTCAACAAAACCGGGATCAGAATCAAACAAAAAACTATCAGAAAATCATTCTTCAACAATCATAATCCAATCAATCAAAAAATCGATGAAACATATCAGTTTTCCCGAATCTATCAAAGAATCCATCAAAAAATCGATCAAACCTACAGATTTCCCATGGTTTTTCCTCCAAAAAATGCCTCCAGTCGGGGCCAGTCGGCCGCCTCCTCGGCACTCCATCCGTAGGCCTCCAGGGTGAACTCCGTGACACCTGGGCCGATTCACCCATCTCTTTTGGATTCATGGGCTCAAAACGTGTTTTTTTTTTTGTTTTTTTAAACTTGGTAAAACCATGATGATCGTTGATGAATGTGATTGATAGTTACAACTTACAACTATACTTATTATTCATGGGTTAATCCTAATGTGGAAAAAAAAACATGGTAAAAAAAAAAAAAAACCTGATATTCGTGGATTTAAGCAATGAAAAGTTGATGTTAGCAAACCATGAATTTGGGATATCAATGGGAGGCCAATAAACATCGAGAGTAATATGGATTGATGGGATATGATGGGATATCAAATGATACTAATGGGATAATCACTGGGATAATTAAGTTCTGCATTTAACCAACCATTCATGGGATTTTGTATGATTGACCAGCCATGAATTTTAATTCATGGGAGATTCGCGGGATTCAACTGATTCAGTATCAAAACATGTTGTTTTTTTTAGGGATTGATATGGATTGATCATCAAACATTTGGATTATATGGGATTATCCTTTTAAGATTATACAAGATTAATAGGGATGTATCCCCTGGCAATCTAACATAGCAACAACTGGCACTAAATTAATCATGGGACATGTTCCACTTCGCAAAACTGTGAACAATGACCAAAGGGTAGTCAGAAGGTGCCTTTTGTTTTACATAACTTGGTTGATAGTTGGTTGACGTTTGTAAGTTTAATTTCGGGTGCGTTGAGAGAAGTAGAGCCAAACTTCCTGACTACTCACTTGTTAGTTGTTCTGCCTTTTCGGGCAAAAGGGCCTCCCTGGTTGCTCGACCACAGACGTTGTTCATTGTTTGGCAGTTTTTTCCCCTGGAAAACTTGCCAGAAAGATGCAGAAACGCATGTCTGAACAGGCCACATTAGCCAACCAAAAGGTAATTTCTTCCGACCTGGTTTCCATGAAAAAGGAAAATTGATGGAAAATGTCCATGATGAATCAAGCCGGTCGATGTTTGCTTCCTTTTGGGACAACCCAAAAAAAGTGCGTATGAATGGTTGAAAGATCCAAGTCCAATATAGTACTGTACTGAACATAAAAAGCATGAAACGTGGCTGCGGCTACCCTCCGTCCTCCCATGGCTGGGACCTTGGCACCCGGTTCCCGCCTGAAGTGCCCCGCATAGGGCTCACCCGCAGAGATCCCAGGTGCGGTTGGCTCTGAATCACCTGGCCAGGCCGCTAGGCCGCCAGGTCGCCAGGCCCTCCACTATCATTGATGCATATTGGACCATATTGGACCATATTGGCATATGCATAAGAAATGATGAACTCAGAAGACCCTGCCGAAAGTTGGACAGTTGGACCTTGATCTCAGTGGCCGCAATGCTAAACCTGCGCAGCAGAGAACGCTTTGGCCCACGTTTCCCAGCCCGGGCGGTTCTCCAAGGGTCACCCAGGGTCCTTGCAAGAAGATTAAGGGAAGACATGCTGGGAGAACTTGGCTTATCAGCCAGCTTCAACCTCCAGTAGTACTACAGGCTGTCCGACAGAGATTCAAACTCTTGACTGGATAATACTGGATATCGAGATGGGATGGGTCAAAAATGCTCAAAACCTACCCTCTGGTAAATTAACAGTTCGACCCTGGCAGTCATCGGGCTTGGAAGACCAGTTTCCATTCAAAACTGGTGATTTTCAGGGTCAACAAGTTTATTTACCATAGGGTAAACCATACCAAAGCCATCTAAAATGGCCCATTTATAGATGGTTTACCTATTAAAAATGGTAGCGCCTGCTGGGATTGTTGCTGTCCGAGACATTCAGCACGAAGCGGTACTGCGCCCCTGGGAACAGGGCCTTTTCGGGCAGCCTCCGCGGGACCGGCGAGGATTTACCAACGAGGACTCAAAACAGTTTCAGTGGAATAACATGGAAGAACTATATATATATATATAATTAACTATATAAGTTGGAGATTGTTGCCAGTATTGTTCCTTCACTCTTTACTTCATGATTATTCATGAGAATTCATGATTTTGCTTCGCGTTTCCCCCTATATGACAAGAGTTTTCCCTGCCATTCAGGTAATCAAGGTTGAGCCAAAGGTAGCAAACCTCCCTGTCATTCCAAGCATAATCAAGCATACTGGTTTGCGAACAGAACGGGGGTCCTAGAATGGATCATCATAATCCCAAATGTATCATCCTTGTCCCCTACAATCATCAACCAGTGATCATTGAATATAATATATATATATATATCATATTACATCCCCATATGATGCTTAAATGCCCGTTAAATCACTCAGCAACCAGGGCTTTGAACGTGGCTCGCTTGCGCACCAGTTTGATGCCTTGGTGAAAGCTTGCGGCCAGGGCACGTCAAGGAACTGCTGCTTACACTGTCCAATTGGGCCTGGTGAAAGCCGATTTCCACCATTACCCTGGGCTAAACTGACATAGATGTGGAAAAGCTATATATTGGTTTTTTCCCCCAGGAATTTAACCACTATGAAAATGGCCATTTAAAATATTTAAATGGTAAAATCATGGATATATAGATATATAGTTACTATATTGAATACTGTTTGATGTGGGTAAAACAATGGCATAAACCACCCATGACTGGGAATGGTTCATACCACCTATTTATGGTGATTTGGGGTAAAACAATGCCATAAACCACCCATGACTGGGAATGGTAACCATACCACCTATAAAAATGGTGATAACTGGGGGATGGTTTATGGCATTGTTTTACCCACATTATATTGTTTTTTCAGGAACATGATCGACAAATAGTGTATGTTCCACATCTATGTTAGTTGACAGGAGGGTAACCATCAAACATCGGAAGTAATATTGTGGAATCTAACCAGGAAAATATGCATAGAAAAGATCAAAAAAAGTGATTTATATAATAATTAGTGGTTTTTGACATGTTTTGACTATCAAACATAGGAACCAAAACCATTGTAGAAAGGATCCTTCCTACACTTTGCTACCAAGCTGATTGTTTAACTCCGCTCTTTGGCTACTCACTTGGTACCGATGTGCGGTCATATTCACCATCTCTGCCCTCTTTGCTCCCAGAATTATCCGTGGCAAGTCATTCAATTTGGATTTGGTGATTAAATGATATTAAATGATATTAAATTATATTAAATGATATCAAATAATATTAAAATATCTTAAATGGCTATTGGGCGAACCATCATCACATCGCACGGACACGGTCACGGTGGGCGCAGCGTCCCGCCTGGGTGCTTGGGACGGGCGAGTAGATCTCCTCAGGTACCTTCAACTTGCCACATCAACGGACTTTTTTTCACCCCTCGCCCCAATAAAATTATATTATATGACTCCATACATAAAGAGAGAGAGAGAGAGAGATAGATATATATATATATACCCTCTGGTTATTGAACATAGCCATGGAAAATGGGCCATTTATAGATGGTTTACCTCTTAAGAATTGTGGATCTTTCCATGGCTATGTTAAATAACCAGATGGCATATATTGTGTTAATATGAGAATATGTGTGTCCAGGATTCAGGATCCAGGTGCCGAAGAAACACCCTGCGACCCATTTCTGTGCACCTGATAGGCGGAGCCTTCCAATGCGGCACGTGCAGCGTCCCACCTCAGACCGTGCCGCAGCTTCTCGGCCCCAAAAGTTGTGCCTGTTACCTGGGCCCCCAACTGATCTCAGAAAAGGCTCCGGAAAATGATTCATGTGGTGAACCCAATCATAAACCATCCCCATCATCATAAATATCATAAATGGGTGGGATTATGTGGGCTTCCAAGCATCCCCAAATGGTAGGTTTCTATTTTCTATATTGGCTTGCCCACATTATACAGAGATGTTGACATCTCCGATCAATCTAGGCAAATTTTGCACTAGTTCACCAAGCTGAAATAAGGTACCCTCTGGTAAACGTTTACATAACTATGGAAAGATCCACCATTTTGAACAGGTAAATCAACTATAAATGGCCATTTTCAATAGCAAACTGTTAGTTTACCAGAGGGTAACTTGGAAAGAGGCCCTCCTACTAACTATCTTGTACCGTGAGGTCGGCCAGTGAGTCACTACTTGGGCGAGTGATTGAAACACATTGAAACCATCAACCAGATCATCATTGGTTATATCACGATTTATATGCCCACTTCAGATGGTGTAAATCATGTTGAATCCCATTGAAGCCCAATGTTTCAGGATGTTTCACCGTTAATGTCTTCATGTTTGTCTTAAATCCACATGATATAGATAGATATATATATATATATATGTATATCTTTATGTTATATCCATGTTAGATCGTTGAATTAACTTATATTAACTTCATTCATGTTAAATCGTCCTTATGTTAAATCCACCTCGAATCGGTTGCAACGTTGCAACACATGGGACAGGTTTTTCATTCACGCTCAGCTGGAGCCGCCCGGCGCCGGATTGGAGTTCAAGCGCTCGATCGCCTGGTGCTCCCAATTTTACCATCAATGGATGGTAGTATAAAGTTGGTTTACTATTCCCAATTTTACCATAAATCTTTATAATTTTTACTATTCCCAATTTCACCATAACTAAAGTTGGTTTACTATTGTTTTACCATTATAGTAATTCATAGTAATTCACATCTGTTCATGGCCTGAAACTTAGAATGTCTTAGAATGGGAGGACGGGTTTCCAAAATCTATAGTCTTAACTTCGAATGTCTGGCAAGATTTCCTGAAAATAGCTGGTATCATAAGGCCATTTGGGGATAATTCCCATCCTAACATTCCAGTGACGTCACAGGGAGATCATCAAACGATTCGTAGGGATCGGCTATGGTGAGATTTTTCTAAGCTCCATGGATATCCATGGATCGTTGACCGATCCAAAGCTACGGCTATGGTGGGGAGATGATGAAGAGATTCTCTGGCAACCTCTGGTGATTTCATCCCAAGGAATCCGATAGAAATCCCACCCGAACTTCGATGGCGATACACTCAGATTTCTCACGAATGTCATGACAACTTCCCAGGATAGACTGGGACAGTCAAGCCATATCCCGATATATGCATTGACACTGCAGTGGCATCTGGATTACAAACTGGCAGCAACTCTCAACATCTCTCAACGGTGGTTTCCAAGAGAACAAATGTGTTCTTTGCGCGTCCTCCATTTTTTTGGCAGGCAACCACCTTCATGGCAAAGGTTCACCATTCGCCCAAGACCCGGGCCCAATCATACCGCAGATTACTGTCGCCATCCGAAGTGCCTGGCACTTCGAGGGCCAGCTTGGGATAGATGTGATGTAGATGGAGACATATGGAGACTAATGATTGGCGACACATGGCTGCACATTGCAACCCAGCCGCCCACAACGAGCTCTCAGATCTGTCCTTGACTTCCTAGGGTTCGTCTTCCCTGGAGTTTCGTCGTTGTTTGCCAGCAAGCAAATGTTTGAAGCCAGAAAAACGATGGAAAAAAGTTGAATGCCTGCAAACACATCTTACATATCTCATCATATCTCATTCTGCTCCTTTGCAGCGCTTTTTTCCTTTTTTCTCCCAAGCAGGGCGAAAGGCTTTCGCCGAAAAAGAAAGCCATAAAATGGACAGGAACTGATCTGTCCCACTTGAGGGCCTGTGGCATCCTGTCCTGTAGCCTGGTGCCCGGCCGAAAATGTAGGGCGGATTGGAGGAGCAAAGCACTTCATCTTTGGATCTTTGGTGAAGCCAAGGCCACACCCAATGCAATCAGAAATGCTTCAGAATCCCCTCCCCCGTGAATATTAAACACCCCCCATATGCATCGTGGATCTAGGGGATGAAGCTGTTTGGGACCATAGAATGGGTGTGGTGATTGTATATCATAAGGTGGATGGGATTATGAACCCCGATTCAAGATATTTTTTTGTATATGCCCTCTGGTAAACTAACATAGCTATTGAAAATGGCCATTTATAGTGGATTTTCCCATTAAAATTGGTGATTTTCCATTGCTATGTTAGTTCACCAGAGGGTAATTTAATTCTGTTAGGTTTACCTTGAACCCGATTAGGTGGATCATCCGTTCACCATCAGCTCCAAAGGCTTTTCCAACATCATCCTCTAGAAAAGTGGCCCCAAAACAGGAACACGGAAGCCAGAAGTGCCGCTCCGCCCGCCCGTTTTGGGAAGATATGGAACTTGTCAAAGTCCACTCAGGCGCTTCTAAGGGAACCATCAGCCTCAGAGTTCGGACTCCAACGAAGGGTTTAGCAAGATGCCAAAAATCATCAAAGGCTCATCAGATGCCCTCAAACATATCAACACATGGGAATTACTAAATGAAATATCTTTTATTTCCATGGGAATATCTCATTTAGTAATTCCCATGTGTTGATATTATGTTGATATTTTGTTATCCCATGGGAATTACTAAATGATGTTGAATAATTTTGAAACATATGGGAAACATATGGGAAACATTTGGGATTTATAGAGGAGGTTGAGATTGAAATAAATGGCACTGGGGAAACGCACGTTTTTCGCAGGTTTTTGGCACGCGGAGCTCAGCTGCTCAGCCGCCCATAGCTCGAAGTTTGTGAAGCTTCGCCTCCACCAACTCCATCACCTTGGGCCGTTGATCGAGGCCTTCTTCGTGCCCCAACATAGGCCGTACCAAGTGAAGGAATGGAAAACAACTACACTTTCCACATCTTTCCACTTAAGGCTGGAGAACACCAGGTCTATGTTCGCTGAGCCGGTGGCAACTGACTTAGTATGACTTTGTGACTTGTACTGATGATACTTGGGGAAATAAATGATCAAATGACCAGACTATTTAGAGACCCTGGCTCATATGAATTGGTTTGGGTAGCCTCAACAACTTGCACATGTTCGGACCTTCAAGCCCCTGGTAGGTTGGCTTGGGGCTTAACGGCTTACCGTTTCTGTTCGGAATCTCTTTCGTTCTACGGTCAACACTCGATTGTTGCATGAGAAATCTGTTGTTGACAGTGGGGCGTATGGTGCATAGAACGAATGATTTGGCTCATTTATCTGGTGTCAGTGCTGGAACTCCCTGCTGTTCAGATCAAATGACATCATCGACCATGCCGTTGATTCGTAGTGCCGCCATGTTGTCACAAGGTGTCGCTTGAAGATTCACCTCGCCATGCATGCACATGAATGACACGCGGCTATTGGGATCTCTTTTTTTCTCTCTCTCTCTCTCTATCTATCTATCTCTATCCACTGTTTCAGGTGGAAATGTAGAAATTCTGGAAACAACTAGCCGGTGCACTTACAGAATGAGCAGAATGATCCAGCGTGAGTTCGGGTGCTAATTTGCTGCATTATGTTGCATTAGGTAGATGCCCAAGAGGTTTTGTCTCTCACGAAGGCAAAGCATTGGCATCTGCACCTGTGATTTGCTACAATAGTCAAACTTCAGCAGGGCACAAATGATATAAACAGTTAATTACCAATAATGTTATAAATACATATAGTCTATCATGTTAATAATTGTGAATAAATATATATATATAAACATTAATAGACATAAACCATATATATATCAACAGCTCAACATGACATCATCTTCCATACATCTTTGCGGAGGATCCCAAATTTGGCACCATCTTGTCCCATAGCTCTTGAGGGACTGGCGCTTGCATGTCCTCCCTTGTGGCCCATCGAAAAGTCACCGTCAAGTCGATTGAAAATTGACGTTTCTCCAAGCCCCGATGCGCGTATATATATATATACATATATACTGGTTGGTGGTTTTAACCATCTTGAAAAATGATGGAGTTCGTCAATGGGAAGGATGACATCCCATATCTGAAATGGACAATAAAAGTCATGTTTGAAACCACCAACCAGTATATATAATACCCACTCATCTACAATCCTACCATATATTATATACGTATTATGATTATATATATAATGCTATTTAATACACTATATACTTACACTATATACTTATAGTTCTATAAATATCATTAGATACCCTCTGGTAATTTAACATAGCTATTGAAAATCACCATTTTAAATGGGTAAATCCACTATAAATGGCCATTTTCAATAGCTATGTTAGTTTACCAGAGGGTAGTGTCGTGTTGTTCTCCACTTCCCTTCCCCAACTGCAGGGATCCACATATTTTCTGCCGGGGAGCAATGACCAAACCGGATCTCCTGTCCGGAAAACGCGCGTGCCTGCGCCAAGTTTCGGAGGTCATGTTCCATGTTCTCTGAAACTAAGACAACTAGGGGCAAGTGAAGATGTGAGAAAATACGCAAAGTATAATAGTACCCTCTGGTTATTTAACATAGCCATGGAAAATGGCCCATTTATAGATGGTTTACCTATGTTTACCTATTAAAAATGGTGATTTTCCATGGCTATGTTAAATAACCAGATGGTAATGATGTTTATAATAGTAATGTAATAGTAATAGTACACTATAGCACTAAATATAGTAATATCACTATAGTACACTATAATATCACTATATAATATAATGTTAATAGTAATAGTACACTATAATAGTAATAATACAATAGTAATAATACACTATAATAGTACACTAATAGTAATAGTACACTAATAGTAATAGTACACTAATTGTAATGATGTTTGCTAAATAGTAATAGTACACTATAGCCATATTACCATTACATGGTATAATAGTACCATAGTATTACCGAATGTCCCAACACCTCCAACACCTTCGAACATTCCAAACTGCCGAATTTTTGTATATATACAGATATACTGAAGGAAAATGTGGAATACACCCACACACACAAAAAAAAACAACAACCAGCAGCGAAAACCACCAACAATTCATAATCACAGACCCACCGAAAGACCATGAACATCAATCAAAATCAAGAGAGCATAGCACTTTTGAATACTTTTCATGGGTAAATCAATCCATAGAAATCCATAGAAATCCACCATTGTTCCATGGTTTTTCTATGGTTTTTCCAATGGGTAGCCAACTGCTTGCGGGCAATCCATGTGGGCATCTCGGAGGCGGGCGTCACGGTGATGGAGCTGCCCAGGGCTAAGCACAGGTCAGCCGCTTCCTGAGACGATCCGTTCGGTGTGGATTCTGGTGGTTAGCAGCGATCGATTCTTTGAATCAGGGATTTACCATCTGGTTATTTAACATAGCCATGGAAAATCCCGTACATCAATGGAGGTTTCTAGCTGGGAAAATCAACCATTTAGAACATCATGATAGATGGAATAGATTTACCATGATAGACGGATTTACTATTTATTTGAATAGAATGTAATGGAATAGCATAGAATAGAACAATGTGATTTAATTACAGTAATGAAATTAATAGTGGTATTTAATTGATGGGATTTAGTGGGACTCACTGTGGTTCATAGTATTTAAATGTATTTAATGGGATTTCATAGGGATTCATATGGATATGATGTAATGAACACATTTACAGTAGCCTCTGGGAATGAAATACATTCAAATGCCAATACGTAATGGGATATCAATGAGATATTCATGTGATTTAACCAAGCATTCATGAATGTGTAGGACTTTGTGGGTTACCTTCTGGTGATTTAGCCGTCTGCGATGGAACCTCACGATTATTAACAGGTAAACCATCGAAGTAAATGGAACATTCTTTGCATAGCAAACTGTTCATTATAACTACCAGCAGGTACAGTCAAATGGCAATTGAACATCCCACATGAGTTGGGTTTTTAATATGAAAATCATCCACATAAATAGTAAGAATTGTCCACTGCCATGTGTGAGTCACAGAGGGTACTGGCTCGGTTGTGGCGACCGGCAGCTTCCACATGCCGTACCAATTCGACCAATTTAGTACTGACAACTCAATCCAATAAACAAACATATCTTCAGCCATATTTTCTGAGCTCTTAAAGTCTCATTTACGAGAACACCATGGCTCTAAAAAAATGTTCGGAGTTAGGGGCATTCCATAACCATGACAAAGCTATTTCAAGCCGCCCCGGTACCGAGTGTCGGTTTGGGCCCAAGCCCGGTGCAGAATCTTCTGCGGAAGGTCGTCCCCAAAGCCCACCTGATTGTGCATGATTTCACCCATCAACAAATTTAGTGATCTCATACATCGACTTGAAACCTGTATATGATATGCAATGTAATGTAATGTAATGGAGTGTAATGTAATGTGAGGAAATGTTATGATTATGTTATGATTATGATTATGATTAAAAGTGTTATGCGCGTATGTATTACAATGTCTATATATATAATTATATAATTATATACTATAATATATGTAATTATATGTATGAATGGGGCATCTGGTAGCTTCACCGGGGGAAATTCCTGGAATATCCGGGCATCCAAAATCCAGAGCTTCACCCCAGTGCCAGCGATTCACCAGAGAAAACAAAACCAGCGAAACAGATCCGCTATACCACGTCAGTACTAAATGTATATGATACACCTGATGGTATGACCATATATATCATATTAATTCTATATGGTATGACCATATCATACTAATTCCATATGCGATCGACCTATTTTTTTGTCCATGTGGTGGGGTACAATGAATCAACTGTTTCAGAACCTACCGCATCAAGAACTTCAGGGGCTGGACCGGGCTGGATTGCTGGATTCAAGCCTCTCTACAGGGGTTTATCCAGGGATATCCTGGGGTTTTATCTCTCTCTCTCTCTCTCTCTCTTTCTATCTACAAGGTGGTGCCCCCTAGATAGCTAAGTTGGTTTATAACTCCAATAACTATGGTTTATGGTACTTATAACTATAGTTACTGGGGCTTATAAACCAACTTATAACTAGGGGGCACCACCTTGTAATGTTTTATCATTTTCCGCATTGCGTGTTTCCCGATATTTCCCAAGATCTCCAAGGGTCCCCGGAATGCCGTAGCGGTCCCTGACAAGCGCCGCGTTCGCAGAAACGACCAGTGAGCCCGCCGGAGCAAATGGTGTTGAAGTTTCCTCGTCTCAAAAACATAACCCATAGGATCCATGTATGGTATATATATGCTAACATTTGGGGTATATTGATGGTAAATGTTACTGTACCATATATAGCATACATGGATCCTATGGGTAATGAAAGACCACTGCGAGGGTTGACTTTAAGTGACGGATTGAGGATTAGATGATTAGCTCAGCAGAGATTGGGAGGTTGGTCCCATGTTGAAGATTCTCAATGACTGGGTGATCTTCAAATGGGACACGTCACCTCGTATTTGATGAAAACTCATGAAAATATGCCTGCTTCAAGGCACTTCATATACATAATTTCGGCAAACTCCATCTATGGAATATTTACCAATATTTAAACACCAAAATCACCCAACTCTAGGTAAATATGGGATTGGTGAAAGTTGAAACCCCATCCCCTCCCAAGACAACATGCCATCTGGTTCTCGCCAGGTTTCTTTCAAATTCGGCACCGCACTTGGTGCACCTTCGAAAGCAAACACATAAATGATTGAACGTTGAACTGCATGATTTTGGTTCTTATCGGAACAGTTCACTGAAGGACAAGCAGAACAGGCTACAAACATCCGCAAACTGCCAGCAGTTTCCAAGGTCCATATAATGTCTGAGATGGGCCATGATGAGCCTGTCACATTTTCTCGCTGTGGCCGCACCTCTCCACAAAGATGTTCCCATGCAGCTCACTGAGGGCTGCAGCAGGGATGCCAGATTTGCGGTGCAGCCCATCTACATTCTGCGAAATGATGTGCCTCGGACGGTCCCAAAATTCAGAAGGGATTGTCATCCCCGCTGCCAGGTCAACATCCCCAGAAAAACTCCGCCAAGAGGCTTCAAAATACCATCTTTCCATAGCCTGGACAACACCAGATGCGTTCGTCCAGGAGTCGCTTGCACGCATTGCTCCAAAATGTTGCCCGGTGACGCGCTAGACTTGGGGCGTTCCCAAACCCAGGTCCTGCAATGGCAAACCCTCAACTTGACTGAATAGGCTGACATTTGGTGGGGGGTGCCCATAGATTTTCGCACGATCTTAGATGTTCTATGCGATGATTAGGGGTCAGTGAGCCAAATCATCCGCTGTTAAAAGTCAAAGATACGGGCATGGAACTATCTACTAATGGAGTTGCCGGGCACTTTTGAGCTTTCAGAACTAGTGTTACTGCTAGTGTTAGTGTTGTTGTTGTGGTGGTGGTTATTGTGGTTGTTGTTGTGGTTGTTGTTGTGGTTGCTGTTGTGGTTGTTGTTGTTGTTGTTGTTGTGGTTGTGGTTGTTATTGTTATTGTTGTGGTTGTTGTTGTGGTTGTTGTGGTGGTTGTGGTGGTTGTGGTGGTTGTGGTGGTTGTGGTGGTTGTGGTTGTTGTGGTTGTGGTTGTTGTGGTTTGGTTGTTGTGGTGGTTGTGGTGGTTGTGGTTTGTTGTGGTTGCGGCTTGTTGTTGCTGTTGTGCGTGTTGCTGTTTGTTGCTGTTGTTGCTGTGTTGCTGTTGTTGCTGTTGTTTGCTGTTTGTTGCATGCTGTTTGCTGCGTTTGCTTGTTGCTGATGTTGCGATGCTGTTGCTGCTTGTTGCTGCTGTTGCTGCTGTTGCTGCTGTTGCTGCTGTTGCTGCTGTTGCTGCTGTTGCTGCTGTTGCTGCTGTTGCTGCTGTTGCTGTTGCTGCTGGTGTTGTTGTTGCTGTTGCTGTTGCTGTTGCTGTTGCTGTTGCTGTTGTTGTTGTTGTTGTTGTTTGTAGTGCGTCTCCATTTATGATGTTGCATATATACATTGTTGTGTGCCTGTGTGTTGAATGAGTACATTCCGTTGAATATGTTAATTGGCAACAGCTTCCAATCGAGGAAAACTATATTAATATAAAACATGTTTTTCAAACACCATCACCCGCCATTGATTCTGAGTGTGCCTTAGGTCGTCATTTGAACCTTGGCCTATCGGCCTATCGCCCCCATGTCCTGTTGGCAGGCTAGTGTTTGTACCACTTCTGAAATCTGCAATTCCTCCGAAGGCAGGGTCTCCCAGGTTTTGTTACCAAGGGAGCTGTGCACAGATGGAACATGGCACATCTCAAGGTCTTGATCAGCTGAGTGAGGCCAACCAATGGCCAACCACCATGCCAGCATTGGGTCAAGCACATCAGCATCTATTCAAATCTATTCCTTCCGGAATCCTTTCTTGGGGGTATCTGACATTATGGAGGTGGAGAAATATGCTATATTATGCTATTGAATGTTCTTCATTGGATGCCGTATTCGGTGGGTATGCTTGATCAATGTGCTAAAATTTACTAAACATCGTGGAACTGATTCTGGTTGCTCATCGAAAAATGCCCAATAACAAACCACAAACTAACCGTACCTAGGAGAAACAAAAATATCAAACATCCTGACTAACATAATACTAACAGATCCTACCTAACACAAAACATCGACCCCCAAAAAACAACATAATGAAACATCAGCATGTCATCCCAAACTCCCTTCGCAGTTGCTGCCAATGTGCCCGCGCCCGTGGAAATGCCAGCCCCCGTAAAGGCAAGGACATGGCGAGCCTGGGAAATCATCTCCTCAGCAGATAAATGAGGGAAATTGAGGGAAATTGAGTTTTTTCATACTATTTTCATACTATTTCCCTGATTTTCCTATGGAAAACTCATCTCGAACATCCCTCTTACAGATGCTTACAGTAACTTCGAAACCCATCGAAATCGTGGCAGGATTGTCCAGCCAACCATGATCTTGGGAGCCAACTGAGGATGAGGTCAATCACCGGAGGCCGGTGATTGAACAAAGCCATGGAAGCCATGGCCCATTGAGTTTACCGATGAAAAATTCGGATTTTCACTAGCTATGTTGAAAAAACATGAAAGAACTAAAGGGTGATGTCTATAATGCAAGTATCACCCAAGACCGTGGTGGAATATGCAGTGAAAAAAAGGCCAAACAACTGCTGGTTCACCATCTGGGACCGACTCCGAGGGCTCCAAATCAAGATAATGTCGGACACTTTTTTGCTGCCACACTTTCAAAGGGGGTATTTTTTTATATATCATGGTATATTTATAGAATGTTATAGACTATGCTAGATGATGCTAGATGTATGTAGCCAAAAATTCAAACTCCTTCAACCTGCTGCGTAACTTTCTTGGTCCAGGGGCTGCCAACTGTTGACACTTGGCGTGGAGCTCAGCTTCTGAATCGAAGTACTCGATCAGCCTGTCACTTTCCTGGAGCTGGCCGTGGAACCATGGAACCATGGGACGATGGGACGATGGGATGATTCCGGGACATCCAAGACATCCAAGACATCCAAGTTGCAAGGGGCAACTAATGATACCCTCTGGTGAACTAACATAACTATGGAAAATCACCAATTTTAATGGGAAAACTCACTATAAATGGCCATTTTCAATAGCTATGTTAGTTTACCAGAGGGTATTCCAAAGACTGCACCGTTTCAGGGATCATTGGAGCTTCATTGGAACATACCACATTGGAACATGACCACCCTCTGGTAATCTGACACGGCAGAAAGGCCCAGTGATAGATGATGTGCCTATTAAAAAATGATGTTTCTCCATACCCATAGGATCCATGGTGCTGCTATATATGGTAACATTTACCATCAATATATAATAATATATATATACCATACATGGATCCTATGGGATATTTATGCTAAATTACCAGGTGAATCAAAAGGCGTTCGAGCATCATAGCTGCTCCAGCACGCCAAACAGTAGAATTCTTTGGTCTGGCGTTCATCCACGCGGCCCTTCGGATCCCTCCGGCCGCACTGGGCACAAGCAGGTGGTTTTCCGTTGGCCTCAGGAAACGTTCGGAAAACGGGCGAAGCTCAGCAGGGTTCTGATTCTTTCATGGCATCAATGGATTGGTTTAAGGGAAACATTTTTTCAGGGAAACTATGGTTTGTCCCCCATAGGGTCCAAAAATGCACCTGTTCAAATCATCCAACTGGGAAAATCCAAAATTCCTGATTTAAGGTCTTGTTTGAAATGAAAACATGTGATTTCATGACTGATGGTTTCCATCATATGTCGCCAGTTCAAGTCCTTTTTGAGGTCGCTGAAAATTATATCACGGTGTGTTCACGCGAGCTTCAACAGTGGCTGCTGGAATCTACCGCCTGGCATTAGTTTAAAAAAATAGAAAATATGTTTTTTCCAGGTTCGGTAGGCAAAGTAAAAAAAATAATAGAACATATTTTTCCAGTTTCGGCAACTGATCAATCTAAATGGGCCATCCGGTCATCCATTTTCCAGTTCGCAAACCGTGAATTTACCACGGGCTACATCCCCATGAATCATAGTGTCTAAAGGTATTCTAAAGGTTAATCGGATAATCCCAACCCTTGATGATTAATCCTCATTTTTGATAAACCATGAAAATCCCATGAATTTTGGTTGGTTGATGATACGGAATCCCATGAATTCGTGGCCGCTGAACTCCGGTGAAATCGCCATCCATTCATCCAATTCTTCGCCAAAGTCAGTGAGTCAAATCCATGGTGAAATAATCCACACTAATTATATTTTATATAATCCATCAAAATGTTCATCCATCAACATCCCAGTAATCCATTAATCCATAATAATCCACATTAATCCATTCGAATTCCCATCCCCAAGACATCCCCATGGGATCCCCAAAGGGGTCCCCAAGACATCGCAGCTGCAATGGCCACGGCGGCAGCCTCCTGGCATCCCAGGCAGCTCCGGAGCCCATGTCGTCCATGGTAACCTGCCACGGATGGGGATCTTTAAGGGCCATTAAGGCAGGGCCTAGGGCTATCCTTAAGTGATCCAAAAATTGACTTTCTATGATTTTTTGTGGATGAAGAAATATAAGACATATTATGGATGGGTATTTTTAAAGTAATGATTGGCCGTGATTAAAACCATCCTTGAAATTCAACCACCAAAGAATGGAAAGTGGAAATAAACCAAACTGAATATTGGGATAGAATGGGATAGTCATGGAAATATCGTGGGATTCTTAACTGACTAATCAATATGATTTCTGGGTTCCACAAATGTGGTAGGCCTGGTAGGCTCCCAGTTATAGCATGTTATAGCAATTTTCACAGGGAAAATGAGGTTCTGAATCATTCAAGCGGTCGATTGGAGCCTGGTAAGTTGGCTTGGGAGCTTTGTGCGCCCTCTGAAGGCGATGTCTAAGAGTCTAATCCACCAAGTTACTGTTGTTTCATGGTCAGTGGATTCAAGCACCTAGAAAAAGAAGGAAAGGTAAGACACGTGCTCCCAATCTCCCACATGAAAAATGGAGAATAGTTGAACCATGTTGAACCATCACGGAGGAATTACCCTCTGGTAATTTAACATAACTATGGAAAATCACAATTTTTAGTGGGAAAATCCACTATAAATGGCCATTTTAGTTTACCAGAGGGTACGGTGGTAAAAAACATGTAAAATTTACGGTGCTTTGACCGAGCAACGGCATCCAAGGCCGCAGCATTGCCCGCACGACATGGCGACGCTGCGAGGCTCAAGCTGGAAGAGCTTAAGAAATCGTAAGCTTTTTAGCTGGGGGGGACCATACCCGAATGTAAGATACATTTTACATGTTTTCTGGGAAAATTATGAAAATTTAAGCGTACATGTGTTTTACTGTAAGATGTTTCAAGAGCCTTATCAGCAAATGAAGGTTTCCAGATTCCTGTACAAATTGCTTAGTACCATTACTTCTCTCCATCCAAGTATAAGATAGCCTAAGGCCCTCTAAGAACAGCTGACTGTGACTCTCTGCAGGGAGATGGCTTCATTCTTCCCTGGATGTCCTGGATATTCATATCTTCAAAACAGCTGCAGCTGAAAATCCTGACAAACTCAGAAAACCGGGCGAGACTTCCCATGGATTTCCCATCTCTACCAGGATACCATCTCTCCCAAAGCTTCTCACTGCGGAGGGTTTCAGCAGCTAAACCCACCAGGGCAACGACATGTTCCCCACCTTGACCCGTGACCTCGTCGAGAGCAAAGCCCTGGCGAACTTTCAAAGTCGGCCAGGGGGAATCTCCCGTCCAAAATCTCCCGTTCTATCCGGTATTAATGTGGGTAAAACAATGCCATAAACCACCCATGACTGGGTTGATGGTTTATAGCACCCATAAAGATGGTGATGACTGGGGGATGGTTTGTTGTTTTGCCCATATTATATGGCATTATGAATGGTTTTTAGTGGGACCTGGCTGTAGAGCCTCCAATCGAAGGGGCTCGTGCTCATTGAGCCGGAACTGTGACAAGGAGACAATCCACACCTGGGCGTGGCGTGTTATTGGCGTCTTTGGACTCCATCGACTCCAGTTGCGAAAGAATGTCTGGTTATGATTCTGATAGATTCATCTTAGTTGTTGGGCTGTTATGGGCTGTTTTTAGATAAAATTGCTGATTTGAATGTCCCGTTAAATCTGAGTATCTCAATTTGGTGTGAAGCATCTGAGGATGGACTTTAATCCGAGGAAGGACGGTTTTGATCTTGATTCTGTTGTCATGTTTGATTACCGCTGTTTTTTTGCCCAAAATCCTGTGGATGCCAGCAGCCATCGTGGGAGCCCAAGCTTCAACAACGTATAGAAGTTTGACGCCACTTCAAAAATCCACAGTGAATCACAGTGATATCTCGACTTCTGATATCCGGGTTGCCCAACCGTAATGGGATCCAGCCTCAGCAGCCATCCCCAGCCATCCCGAACCCCAACGGGTCACCTTTAAGGAAGGGAACGCTAGCAGTTTGGTGGTGATGAAATGATCCAACAGATGAGGGGAATCACAACGTTTGCTGCTTGGGATGATGACATGAACCCAATATGATAGGAACATTTCAAGATCATGTTCCAAAGCACCAATGATTTTGAAATGTTCAAAAAAAATCTATCCAATATATGATGTTTGTTCTTTTTTTGTTAATGCTTCTTTGGGAAGTTGCGGTAGATATCAAAACATCAGTTGCAGGTGGTCAAATGATACCGCATCCATCCGCATCCCCTGGTCTCCACACGCCGTCAGATTGTCGTCCTGGACGCTTCGGTACTTCTGCAATGAATGCGTGGCTGTGAAATGCCCTGAGTTCAGGAGGAACTTCAGAAAATCTGTTCCGTCAGCAACCATACCCCTGCCCATCCTGGTTCGAATACAAATCGAACACAGACCCTACCCCAGTTGTAGATGATCCAGACATATCCAGACATTAAATATAAGGGATACCGGCGACATATTTACCAAATACATCCAAATACAAGTTCCTGTGAACTTCGATTTTGCCAGCGTCTCTCCTGGCTTTGGACCAGCACTTCCGCCGCTGCAGTGCCACTTCGCGACAGCAAGGAAGGGCCTAGGAGGGATCTGGGTAGGTCCTGGTGACCACAAAAAACCCACCGAAACATTGTCCAATGGATTGGCTTAAGGGAAAATCTAGAGGACATGGATTTTTCGTATCAATCCATTGGCCCAAACAAGTCCGAGGATGGCAATATCTACAGCTGGTGAGCACACGATCATCCACTGATTTTATCCTAGCGAAGTTTTGGCAGATCACATTTGTCTCCTAGTTATAGTTAAGAATTGGCAATAACCACGTGATATAGTTCGGTTTTGGTATGGGATAAACAATTAGTGTAGGAAACCCAATAATCAAATTACCAAAATCACCATAAGCAGGTGCATCATCCCCAAATGGTAGGTTTATTACTGGGTATCCATAAGATGCCATTTGATTTTGCCGGCTTCTTTGAATCTATGGCACCATGCGACATGTGCGGCTGCCACAGCTAAGCTAAGGCGGCCCTTCTGAAAAACAACAGAGTGAACTTCCACGGGAAAGAAAACAGATACAGAAGCCCAATTTGTTTCGCAAGGGTTAATAGTATATTTATAATCTATATATATATATAATTATGAATATAATCATACATATATATAATCATACATATATATATAATCATATATATAATCATATATATAATCATATATATATAATCATAAATATATATATATAATCATATGTATAATCATATATATATAATCATATATATATAGTCATATATATATAATCATATTTAATCATTAAAGTATATAATTGTATGAATATATATATATATATATGATCATATATATATGTATAATATTGTATAATCACATATAATAATATATATATAATCATATATATGGGCTATTAGCCACTTACGATTCCTATAGGATGCACTCATAGTCATAGGCCTAAGAAAACCTCGTGGCCACTTCCTCTAAAAAATGGCCCCTGAGCTTCAGCACTGCGCCACCAGGGATCAGATTCTGGCGTGGTGATGCGATATGTCAGCGGATTGGCATACATTAGACATATTTATAGATTATAGACATTAGATAATTATATATATATACTATTTCTAAATAAATAAAATAATATGTATTTATATATAATTATTTATTTATATATATATACATATGTGTGTGTGTATGTATATCCCATATACAAGATATTATCCAGACTGAGTGTCTGACTGACTTACAGTAGGTCACTAGCCTGAAACCTTCACCCCTCGGCTGGACCACCAAAAAAGCAAAGTCGGTGGCATCTTCCCTGCCTTGCACGACGTCTGCCTCCACCTACAGCCAATGGTACATCGATCCAGGTTGAGGCTGAAACCTTATAATGTTGGTACAGCAATAGGATCCGCCATCCAATGACTTTTGTTTGCCATTTTCCCATGGTGGTAGAAACCATCCAAATGTGGGCCTATGGAAGTGTATGATGTGCATCAATTTCTTCAATCTTGCGTTTCTGTTCACTCTGGGTGGTGGTGGGTTCAAGATTCGAGTGAATACAACAGACGATCAGTTTGTTCTAAATTTCCGAGATTTCCGGGGGGTTGTGGGAAATATGCACTATGTTCATCAGAAACATTCACTATGGCATATCATGGAAAAGAATGGAAAAGAGTCCAATTTCTAGCAAATACCCGGGCTAGCTATCAATGTGGGAGCAACAATGGTTGCGCACAAGTAAAAACAACATGTAATTACAGTTCATTGTTCTTCCTAGAACAGTTTAGTGCAGACATTCGTGAACATTACATTCTCCATTGCGGCCAAGTATCTTCCAGTCCAAGTGATCAAGTGATCTGATCTACAGAAAATCAACCAAACTTTTAAAGCAAACCACCCCGAAAATGCCAAAAAGTCGATTTCAATCCCACTAAAAGTGGCATATTCTACAGATTTTATCACATTGTCTGCATCTTTTTGTGGGGTTTTCGATATTTAAAAGCCATTTTTGCCCCAGCGCCGCGCCTGTGCAACCAGCTGCACCTTGACGTTGGCACCGAAGGTTTGGCCCGCCACACGTAGCACAGAGCCACGCACGCGACAGGCCACAGCACCTTGCGCCTTGGATTTTTTCAGGAGACGAGGGGAGCCATCCGGTGATCGGTGATGTGGGAAATTGGCTTGCAGTAAATCATGATGGTGATAATGAATAATAATCAATGGGAATTCCAGGATCCTAAAATGGAGGTACTGTACCATATAAGGCCATATTTTATGGGGATATTCACTTACATAGTAATAATAAGAAGAATATCAATACTAATTTAGTAAAAATAGTAATAGTTCAGTATAATGAAATAACAAAAATAATAATGATGATGACAATGATAATACTGACGATAATATCAAGAATAGATTTTATAAAATAGGTTAAATCGATTATATATGTGAAACACTGTTGCAACTATATGTTTGGTTCCGTTAATCAGGATATCAAAAATGTGTAAAGCACTGTTAGAACTGATAGTTATTGATAGTAACTAATAGTTTTGATCGTAACTAACTATATACTATGTATATATATATATATATATGCATGTATATATAGGCGCTATATAATTGTGTGTGTCATGGTGACAACAAGTGAGATACTTACTGTGTCGGAAAACACTATGAAACTACAATTTGATATAGTTATATAATTAATTAATCTATTTTTTTTGGTGTTAATCTGATGTATCTGTAAAGCACCATACAACTATATATGTGTTTCCATTGTTTGATTTTTCACAGGGATTTTCAATAGAAATTTCCCCGGGTTTTTGCGGCTGGTCGAACTTGGTTTCCCCCACTGAGGTCTCATAGCAAAAGGGCACCGTGGTCGCTAAAGCCTGCAAAGTTTCAGGCCCTTAGTGGTTCCAAGCATCCAAGACATCAAGTAGTATCGTGCTATGAAATAAACAACAAACATGAAGAGTTTTCTTCTTATTTCTTCATCTACTACATCACCATGAAAAACGGGTTTCTCATGGCTTCTCATCTGGACACAATGCAAATGACGGCTTCCTTCATTGTTTTTAAAGGCACTTCTCACGGGTCCCGCCTGTGTCAGCGCCGTTGGACATGCGTCCTCCGGCTCCAAAGCTTTACAGCTCCAGGTGGGCCTAGCCAGGTGATTTCCATTGGTTTTAGGGAACAAATCTGCAGGAAACCCTTCCCTCTGGTAAACGTTTACATAACTATGGAAAATCTCCCTTTTTAATTGGAAAATCCACTATAAATGGGCAATTTCAATAGCTATGTAAGCGTTTACCAGAGGGTAGCTTTTTACATCAAACCCTGCAAAGTGCAAACCCTGTACCTTTCCCCCAACCCTGAAACCCTATAAAAACCCAAAAAAGAACCGAAAAAACCTGAACCCCCAAACAACCAATCAAGGCCCTAAAACCTGAAACGCTAAAACCTTGAAGCCCTAACCCAACCCCCTAAAACCCGAAATCCATAAATCCTGAAAGCCAAAGTCAAATTCGCATAAACTCGCTGTATATAGCCTATAAATGAAATATTGTCACATTTCTCTCTGTATATTATTTGGGCATGTGACAGTGCGAATGTAGGGTTTGGCGCCTACATGTGTTACGTGTTTTTACTGTTAAAATTGGGGGTTTCCAGATGGGTTTCCAGCAATTTCTTCCATCCAAGTCTGGGATCCCTACTGTTTGTGCTGGCGTGCTGGTCAGGAACACCCCGAGAGGTTCAACTTGTGGCCATCTTGGGCCAGGCCAAAAAAACAAACACCCGAAGTTCATAATCACACACAGAGAGAGATATATACATATATATATATATTTTCAAATTAATTCAATACAGACAGTATCATATACATATATAGTTCTCATGCGTTCTCATAAATAATTGCCTTTGCTTAACCTAGCCTTTCTGCCCTTTCTTCTCAGACATGGCTATGCGAATGGTAGCCGTGTCCCAGGGTTCTGCAGGCTTCTTCTGTGCTTCCGGGCGCTGGAAGCGTTGCCTGCGCAGCGTGGAGAGTTCTGGGAGTTTCAACTTAGATGGGCCCCGGCCCTGGCCACGGCTGCATCACTGCGGGTCGATTCTGGAAATTCTATGGATTTGGGGCTCTTTGCTGGTGACTGTGGCATCAGCTGTTGCAATTACAGTGGCCTTTTTTTCCGCCACCCCTGGGGAGCCCTTTGGAGCCAACCTGAGCTCTCTGTAAAGACGGGAAACTGTGCTGGTTGGCCCCCCAAACCAATGGGTATCAGCAACTCGAATTGAACGTCAAACAGATTCGTCACCAGCCAGATATAGCATAATATGGCATAAGTTTGGCCAGTTATGGCCAGCTACATCACTTGCCCATGAAAAATCCGCCCGACCCAGTGCTGGCTCCCCAGCACCCCCGGTGATCCTCGGGGCTGTCCGGGTCAAAGGATGGGGACATGTCCACTTCCACCGCCTGGTCTCTCCTGCCGTGACAATGGTAACCCCACACGCATTCATAGCGGTTGATGGCGGTTCATAGTGGCATTGACATACCGCGGCGATACAACTTACAAGTCATAACCAACAGATATGGTGATATCATCTCAGCCTCCTGATACTAGACATCCCCTTTAGCTGGGTCCTAAATAAGTGTTCTTGATTTGCTTACTAAACCATGGGGGGAAGGGATTACCACCATTGACCCCTTGAAAAATAGATTTTGTTTTGAGGGTCCTGGACTTGGAAACTAGGCTGTGGCGGCTGTGGGAATGCTTTGGTTGCCTTTCAATCTTGGATGCCCCAATCTGCACCCCGGTCCAACCCCAATGACCACACATACGTTCTGATTTCAGATGCTTTTGCATGATTAGACTTTCAGTTGAACCTCTTGGTCGTTGTTTACTATGGTTGCCTATGTCCAGATGAATTGGACTGTCGCAGTGCCATCTATGCTGTGTGTATGGGTTGCTCTCGGCATTTTCGGCTGGCTTGTGGGGAGGTGTGCTCCTGAATTGACGTTTATAATGATTTTTTGCACTGTAGCTCTGGTGCAATGATTGCAGCAACCTGAAATATGTATGTATATATATGTATATGTATATAGATAGATAGATAGATAGATAGATAGATAGATAGATAGATAGATAGATAGATAGATAGATAGGATAGATAGGATAGATAGGATAGATAGGATAGATAGGATAGATAGGATAGATAGGATAGATAGGATAGATAGGATAGATCGGATAGATCGGATAGATCGGATAGATAGGATAGATAGGATAGATAGGATAGATAGGATAGATAGGATAGATAGGATAGATAGGATAGATAGGATAGATAAGATAGATAGATAGATAGATAGATAGATAAGTGGGAAACCTGGAAAACCTAATTGGATATCATCCATAACATCCTGGTGTTTCCCCTTTCTATCTTTTGGGGGGCTGCCTTCTGGTACCAGGGTATCCCGGGCGTCCTGATCACCACCAAAGGTTGTCTGAAGGTCATCTGCAATGGTGAGGGATCCACCTGGACCTCGAAACGCGCAACGAGATCACGGTGGTTGCGATAGCTCCAGAGATGTGACTCAGGCATTTGATACCCTTCACTTTGCTATAGAATAAAATTGCGTGTATATATATATATATACATTTATATATATATATACATAATTTCATGATATTTATTATAATTATATATATAAATATATATCAACACATAGCACCCTCTCAAAAAATAGAACAGTAATATCCTATTTTAGATAGTGGTAATTTACTTATCGTTTGCGGTTAACATGCATAAATCTGGATAAAGTATAACATAATTCACTAACCTGAAATGATGACGCAGTGAGGTCGTTATAGTTTACTGTATATTATGTATTCAAATCTATTTGATATATCCGGGTACATGTTCTTCATATCATTTCACCATGTTTCATGTGAGAGCACTGCGATCCCTGACAGCAGAACAGCAGAAAAGCAACACCATGCAACACCCAATCCTCGGATTGTGGAAAAAAGATTGGTAAATCATCCGCATCGTTTCTATAGTTCAGGCATGGAGCCATGAAACATGGTATGGAGCCATGGGTGGTCCAACCATCAATAACTGGGATATAGTCTGGTTACTTTGCCATTTCATAGTCATTGCCCCAGGCTTTCAAATGGCAAATAGTAGTACAGTAATAGTGAAAAAAAGGGTGCCCCAACCACTATTATAACTCCAACCACTACTATAAATAGCAAATAAATAGAGATATAGATATGATATCCAAATATAATCATACAAAAGGATACATATCTATACCTATATATACATATTATAAACATATATATATATATATAAAGTATATATATATATATAAAGTGTGTATATATATATAAAGTAGATACGAGTCTCAAGGCATCCCGACACTGACATCTTCCGTGGATGCATACCCTGGCCTCAATGACTTGCAGATGACATGTCCCAAATTTTGGGACGTTCACCCCATGAAAAATGGTAGGAAAATCATTTTTCATGTCAGAAAAGGCCATGTGAAAGAGTCTTTACGGACCACACCGTAGCTCATCCCCTTAACTGCAGGGGTGGGGTAGTGGCCCGCCTGTCCGCCTAATGTTGCACCCGGGTATTGAACCGGGTCTGACGCATGAGGGATGTGTCTTATCCACTAGACCATACCGGCCCTCTCATCAGAAAAGGCCATGTGAAAATCTGTGAAACATCACCCTCGTGTGGAAAAATGATAGTTAACACCCATTGATCCCCTCTTCCATAAAGGTGAAGGGTGATGTTGATGGATGGAATGTGAGGAAATAAATTTTGAACAAAGCTGGACAAAAGGGTCGGGTGGGCCAAGTGTGCCATGGTCATGACTTCCTCCAATGGATGGGGTTCACCCCAGCTACCCCAGCTACCCCAGCTACCCCAGCTGCTTGACCTTGTGACCGCCACGTCATGATTTCTGGATCTGTTTTTAACCCCAAAGACAGGCTTTAAAGGTGCTCGAGGAATTCCACAAATGCCTGGTTTTCTCAAACATGGACTCAGGTTCAAAAAAATCTTCAATGTGGCACACCCAGTGCCACAAACTATCCCCAAAATCACCATTTTTCTGGGTGGGATTCCAACCATCCCCAAATGCCAGGTTTATCCAACTATCCCAACCATCCCCAACCATCCGCATTCGCCCCAGCTGTTACACCAAGGGCCACACACAAAGAGAACCGGCTCCACGCTCAGCTGAAAGTGGTAGATCACACCAGCCTTACTGGCGCTGAAATGTGTAGTGGTGCGTAGCATTTCCCCCAGAAAAAAACGAAAAAAAAATTAGGCTGATGTTCACTTGATTGCTTTCTATTGTCTCATCTCTCTACTAAAATAAGAAAGAGTTGGATCATAGAACTGAATGATGGGAAATTTACAGGAAACCCCTATATTTGATGGTAAAAACCATGGTTTCCTGTAGATTTTCCCTTAAACCAATCCAATGATTGGAGGTTGGAAGCACGAAAACCGCCACCGGTGAAGCCCCAACACCGCACTTTGACCCCGCCGCTGCTTTCAGCCAATCCAAGCGGTAAAAGCCTCGCTCTGCACAGAGCCGCGACATCGATGGCATTGGAAGAGGCACCTGCTGAACCAAATACTGTCAGTAAATCCAACGCCATAAACCTAGCATTTGGGGATGGTTTCTACTTTTCCACCAGCCAGTCATGGTAGTATGGGGATATATGGGGATGGTGTATAATTAAATTTATCACATTGATGTACCCCAAGGACCTACCCAAGATTGCTGCTTATTGATGCTTATTGTCTGCGCGTAGTGAGGAGCTCATCAGATTGTAGCTGGGCTAGGAGGTGTCAGCTACTGGGATTTCAATGCTACTCATGATGAGTCGTCGGAACTAGTCGGGGGAACCAGTTGGGAAAACGGGAGGCGAAATCCATGAACCAATCATAACCTTGGAGCACCCATCAGGATGTGCATTTGACCCCTTGGCTATAGTTTATCTATGATTTGATTATCTATGTATTGTTGGAACCTATTATCTATTATTATTTATTATTTTTGATTATCTATTATTATTATGTACCAGTAGTACCCGCACGAGGCGGGGCGGAAGTTGCCTTAAAGACTTATTCCTCAGAGGTAACAAAGGGGTAACCTGTGGAAGCCTTCAACCACGCGTAAGCCTACGCACAAACCAACACAACGCATGTGAAACAAACAGTGTATACGAATATACCACTGTGTATCGTATGCACGACACATGTGTATACATAAAAAAACACACGCGTGAGATACACACGGCCATAAACAGAAGTTCACCAAATTCGGATACGTCGCCGGAGTCACGCCGAAAATCTCGATTCGCCAAAGAAATCACCGCAATGTTCGAAAAATGAATCAAACTGAAAAACAACATCCAAGCACATGTCAGAAGCAGCTCTCACTTTTTCACTGGGGAATACTGCTTCGAGTTCCCGTCACGTTCGACGGGAGGGTTAGGCTATCCCAATCAGGGTTGGGAGAAACGCCAAGTTTTCAGGGTGGGAAAGAAAATTGGGATGCCACAACAAAAGGTTTCCCGCCCACCCTCCACTTAAACCGAGATGTCACACAAGATAAAAAATGAGTTGTCACACTGAAAGAACAGTTCTGGATCACGACATGCATCTGAAACTGCTGTCTGATAAGAACAGATATTGCCAGCACCCTCATGCTCACAGAAAGACACAGGGTAAAAAGGACAACTGAAAAGTGTGACATGTTTAAGTTGAGTGTTTGTGTGTTTGGTTTTCGCAAGCGTACGGGTCGCAGCAACGCGTAGAAGTTTAGAAGGCAAACACTCCAAGTTACCCCAAGAGCCTTTGAACCAAGTTCAAAGGCAGGTTAACCAAGGAGGAATAAAGGGACTATCCTAACCTCGTACCTCGGACGGAGGCGACCCTTATTCCTCAGAGGTAACAAAGGGGTAACCTGTGGAAGCCTTCAACCACGCGTAAGCCTACGCACAAACCAACACAACGCATGTGAAACAAACAGTGTATACGAATATACCACTGTGTATCGTATGCACGACACATGTGTATACATAAAAAAACACACGCGTGAGATACACACGGCCATAAACAGAAGTTCACCAAATTCGGATACGTCGCCGGAGTCACGCCGAAAATCTCGATTCGCCAAAGAAATCACCGCAATGTTCGAAAAATGAATCAAACTGAAAAACAACATCCAAGCACATGTCAGAAGCAGCTCTCACTTTTTCACTGGGGAATACTGCTTCGAGTTCCCATCACGTTCCCCCATTCGGAGGTGTGCAACTCGCAAGCACAAGATCCCATCCAACTTCAAATTGGGAGCTGCCTATAGACATGAGTAGATTGAAATCCAATCGACTCGGTGCATCGGCTATGTTGCTTTCACTGGCTACTCTGGCATACCAAGATTTTGAGCCGGAAGTAAATTCGGCATCCATGATTTTTGCTGCGACCATCCGGGCCACCTCTGTCTCGCCACTTCCTCTGAGAAGTGCAAGTCGCACTGACTCATTGTCAATGTAATGGACCACTTGTCCGCCACCAAACAAACGTTGCCAAAGGAAGAATGAAATGAGCACAGGTATCATTTCAAGTTCATGTATAGGGTGGCTTGAAAAACCAAGTAACACAGACATGAGGCTTGTTGGAACTTTGTCTCCGAAGTGATGGACAATGCGGCGGTTTGGAGAAATAAGCACTCCACCAACGCTCCCGCAAGGCCTCTCACCTTCGCAAGCACCGTCAGTAAAAATGATCCATGTTTCGAGGTTTTTTATGCCAAGAGGAATTGCTGTACCTGAGTCGATACGGCCATGCAACCTGCGCACAATCTCAATCTCGGCAGTTGTCAATGTATTGGACGTACGTCCTGCTCTGCACAAATTTCCAAATAATTTCAAATCCAAATTGGCCACCCTTCCACAAACGAAGCATTCAAAGAAAAGCATGCGACCCCTTATCCTCTCCGCTTCTTTGGCGGAGATCTCTCCTCTAACTGCAATCTCTTCAAGGCACTGCTTCAGCTCGTCCTTTCTTTCCGTAGTGTGGGTCACAAAAAATTGACCCGAGGAGATTTCCTGGAGATTCACCACAAGTCCAAGCATCTTGAAAACTGCATTGAAAGGTGGAGCTTTGGGTCCCTCCTTCGCATAGGAGAGTCCAATCAATTCGAATAAAGTGGTCACAGCCCAGTGCGTGCTCGATTCCAGTTCAGCACGAGTTATGGTGGAGTAATCGTCGAAGTAAGCACTCCAAGCTATGCCCAGGCCAAAAACTCCAATCCACCATATTGCAAATGAAATTCTCAGGAAACCAGCAACTGACCCAATGGCCCCAAACGGCAGCGCATTGAGCCCTACCAAGACCGGTTCAGCATACCCCGGCCTATTGACCGCAATCCTCAAAAGATCCCTGTCTTCGACGCACAAACCAAACTGTTTGTATGCTGATTTCAGGTCATATGTCCTGCCCAAAATCGGGCAGTGTGGTTCAGCTGCCATTTCCAAACTGTGGTCGATCATGCTGCACATCAGATCAATGCTGTGCAACGTAAACTTCTCCTTTGTCCCAACTGTAAGGTTCAACCCACATACTGTGCAGTCATCGATAACTCGGGTCTTCTGACCCTGTCGAATGCCAAAACGTCTTGCCACTGCTTTCCTGTCCCATTGACCACTGTCGTCCTCCCAGATCCACCCTTGCTCTAACTCATGTTCGGTCTCATTCCAAGTGTCTGTTTCCAACACTTGGTCTTGCCTCAACTGCATTTGGGTGCGGACCTTGGAGTTGAAGGACTCAGTGGATTGCTGCAACGCTTCCAGTGTCAAAGTTGGGCTCTTGACATTCTTTTGGAAAAGGTTCGAGCCCGGCATCCACCCACTGAGTTTAAAGCCTGTTGCAATATCCTGTATCAGTGTCTCGTCAGGAAAACCAAGGTCTGTTAGCATCTTTCCAAAAAGAACCAACCTTTTTCCCGCCATCAACTTTCGCAGGTGCTCTGGCATTTTGAGACGCAGCCTGAGTTCGTCTGCTTTGCAACCACCAGCAATCTCAGTATATTTCTTGATAAAGTCGATCCTCTTCTGCGCAAGTAGATGTGGGGCCCTGTGGAAATTATCCAAGATTACTTCATGTAAGGCCTGGTCAACATGTCGACGTAGGTCTTTGGGATGGCCAGCTTCTATCGCTCTTTCAACAAAGTCCATAGGGCTGTGCAAAGTTCCAATATGATGGCACTCGACCGTACAGTCATCTGTCAGTTCTTCCTCTGCTATGCCAAAAAATTTGCATGTACCAGCATATTGTTCCGCCCGAAATCTACCCCACTTCCAGAGTCTGCGGGATAAAAGTTTTGAGCCTTTCGGACACAGCTGTAAAACTGAATCTTTGTGATCCACATGTTGTGCAGGGGTTATGATGTGATGGAACTCTGCAAACTCAGACACCAGTGGCCGGAGTTTTGTGGATCGAGGCAAGGCCCCTAAGATATACCTGTTCATCATGGAAAAATGCGGCTGTTCCATTTGGGACTGCAATGTCTCATGTGTAAAGGCACCCAGCTGCTGACCTGCTGCTAAAATCAAATTGACAATCCGTGTGCACAGTAGCCACGGGTATGCAGCTTCCTCTGCGGTGGGGAAGACCAGTCTTCCATCTTGGATCCTTGGCCGCCAGCTCTGATGTTGATGAGTGCCGTCACACCGGAGGCTTAAAGGTTCCAGCCAGTTTTTGTTGGCCCAAAAACGGGTCAACTTGTCTCTTGTTCCTCCATGGCAGCAGTTATGAAAATCCATGTTGAAACCATCAATGCATTGCAAAAATCGCACAGCAAAAGACGTCTTCCAGTAAAGACTGTTCGCCGGGTTCTCGACAACCACACCAATATCAAGGCTGTGAGCCAGCAAAATGACTTCCGTCAGGGCGTCATAGAGTTGATTAGCAAGCTCTGTTTTCAGTTTGTCTGTTCCAGTGAGGTTGTCCTTCCCATCTGGTTGGGAATCAGTTCTCAAAGGTTGTGGTGCCCTGCGTCCTCTGAGGAGGCTGCTTCTGATGGGCCTGCCTCTAGCCCGGCTCGCTGTGCCGCATGGTGACGCGATAAAAACCAAAAGCAATTTATCTTTTTCTGCAGCGATAATGTCAAGCAAAAGTTGGAGTTGGGCCCGCACTGTAAGGTCCAATGTCATTATGTCGATACCGCAGCTTCGGCTGGTAATCTTGTCAATGGCCAATCCTCTGAGGCCCAGCTTTCGACATGTTTTTGTCAATCGTGCGGAGCCAGCACAAACCTCGATAACCAGCAGCTCATCTATAGCAACGCCTGCAAATCTGTTGGATGTCACCTGCGGCTGATCGCAAGTTGTAGAAAAGGAAAAATCTGAATTGTGCGGCATACCGTCATTGCACTGCACCGTTTTGGGCTCTGAGGTGTCTGCACCTTCGGCGACAACTGAAAAAGGCCCCTCAGCGCTTTGCAAATGGTCTAGTCACGATGGCTTCGACCTGCACGTAGTGACGCTGTGTCCAGGTTTATGACAATGGGCACAAACGTGGAAGCCTCTCATGCATTTGGACGGTGTGCCCGATGTGCTGTTGGAGCAGCCTGCACCAAGGTTGTAGCTCCAACAAATGTTGCCTTTGCCCTCCAACTTCAGGTTGTATCTTTTCAGCTCTACCGGACAGTTTTTTTCCGCCCTGGTGATCTTTCTTTTCTTGTTAGGCGGCCCATTTGCCGCCTTTGGTCGAGGAGGGTCTGTCTTCTTCGGAGGAGGAGCTGTTGGTTGTGGCTTCGAGCTAGCTGTTGGCAGTGGCAACACCAGCATAGTCACTCGAGGATCTGTTGTCAGCTTCTTGAAGTCCTCATTGAGCACAGGTTGGTCATTGACCGGTCGTAATGACCTTGTTTGTTGTTGTGCAAGGATCGTCCAAAGCTCCTTGTCTGCTCTCAAGATTTGATCCAACTTGATGGATGCAAAGCCCGATGGCACATCCTTTGTAAGCGCCTGCAACAACCATTGCACCCAGTCCTCGTGGTAGGTCCAGTCAAGGAGTCTGCATTGATCCATCGCCAGCCCGCGCCTTTGCAGCGCCCATTGCAGCTTCAATTCTGATCCAACGTCTGCTGACGTCGTCACTGGGACTTGGGCTACTCGGATTGTTGATTGCTCTATCTGCAAAGTGGATGCTGCCGGTTTGATGTTGGCTTGCACCTCATCGTCGCGCTTTGCGCACTTCGAAGGCGCAATCCAAGTGATGATTCCAGACTCCACCATTGCGTTTGCAGCGTCCAACAACTGGTGACTGGGGGCAAGTTCCCCTGCTATTTTCAGCCCTGTCAACCTCTTCGACTGGGCTTCAAGTCTTGACTGTTTTTCTGCAGCGGGTAGTCTCTTTGTAAGACCTGCTGGGTCGGCGCTGTCTGCTTTCACCTGCTCGTTGATACTTGCAACCATCAATGTTGTAGCTTCAAAGTGAAGCTTCCTCAGCAAGGCCATCTGGCCCAACGTTGGCGCATTGAAAACTCTTCCAGCAAGATCTGTGAATTGGTCATCAGAAGGAGCTTTTTGTGGAGTCCCCAGCGTAAAGGCTAAGGTGCTGAAGTCAGAAACACCTAGTTTTTCCAGTCCATCAAACAACTCATCGCCTCCTTTGAGCTCTTTGCATTTGCGCTCAAACGCGGCTGCACTGTCGACTATGCTCATGTTGGACTCACTACGGTGTATAAATAAAAATAAACACACAAAGCATGAAGTGATGACACGCGTGTTCAATGAATCACCTCTCACTTTCAAACAAGTTGAGGCATCAGCTGAACGCTGTTGTGAACTGGAATCCACAGTCACTTGTCATTTCACCGTTCATGTCTCTCTCTGACGTGCCTGCAAAATGCTGGCTGCAGATGAACGGAAAGAAAATTTTGGTGAGTTGCCAGGTGACTACCTATGCCGACTCTCCCAGGAAACTGGAAAAAAAAAATTGCACGATTCAAATTCTCATGGCCCATGTCTGCACATGCTGCACTCTGAGAAATGTTTTTGGTTTACAGATGATATCCATGATACCTTCTCTGCAACCCTCAGCTGCATGCATGCAACCCTTGTCCTACGATGAACGCGTCAGGGGAGTTTACCCCTGTCCATGTCATGGCGCTCGCTAGAAAGGGAACGCGGTGTTGCGTGCCTACGCGTCGCGAACGGGGAGGACAGGATCGCACATGCATGCAGTGACATGATGATTGATAGCATGAAGCAATGGAAGTGGTGAATCCGAGTTTCTCAAACTGCATCCCACTCTCCAACTGCTGCACTGCACTAAAAGACCAAAAAAGTTTGAAAATCAAGCTCCATTGACAACTCTTTTTACTCTCTCACGGCTGCTGCACAATTGCGGCACACGGGCGTGTCATATCTTATGACCATGCCCTCTTTCGAGTATTGTTGTCCGATCCAACGGTTGCACATGAAGACCCTCTTATACTCTGGCAAGGTGAGGTGTAAGGTCTTCAGTTTTCGGTGCTGCCAGAAGACGTATCCCTCAGGCGGAACTGGTGGCCTGAATGTACGGCCGCACGAAGTTGGGAACTCTTCCTCACTCTCATCAGAGGAACTGGACTGTACCTCATCGATGATGGAGGGTTCCTCCTCCTTCGGCTCTGTCAAGTCCACCATCTCCACGCTGCCGCCAGCATGAGTCACCTGGGGCTCTGGCATGAACCTCCCACTCCGGGTGGAGTCAGGTCTGAAACGACCTTCCCGGATTGCAGTGAGAACCTTCTCAAGTTCCAACAAGGGTTGTGCAGCTGCGTCACGACTGTAAGTGTGAAGCATCTTGAATCCACCAACGTGGTATGCCAACTGCAACCTTGTTTCAGCATCAACGCCAAACTTTGCAGCGTAAGAAAGCGTCGTTGCTTTCATGCTGTGAGCTGAAACCCTTTTGTGTTCCAGCTGGTCCTTTCGTCCAAACAGCACTTTTCTAAGCCATGCTCCAGCCTCAGTTGCTGAAAGTGGCCTCTGTGTCGGCTGTCCTCCACTGGACGGTGCAGGCATCATAGCATGGTCAGGTGGCAGTGAGATCCCTAAGCCTCTCCGCACTTCTAACCACCTGTCAGCCCAGGGGGTCTGCACTATGCCCATCGCCGGCGCAACAAGCGGCAACATCCTGTGCCTGTACATCGTGGCATGCATTGTCTTGTGGACTGCGGACTCTGCCTCCAGGTACCTAGTGATGCCTGTTTCATCCATGTCTTGCAACAAGCTACAGCTATGCATAGCGTCAGCCCAACGCGCCCTCGAGTAAACCACGAACAAAACTGCCCCTGCAAACATTGCATTCCAATCACACTGTTCATGCAAAGTTTCATGCAGCCTGGTCAGCTCCTCCACAGTCAGTGGAGCGGCCTGGACAGTACAAGTTGGCACAGAAGGAATTGTACAGCCATGCAACCTCTTGCTGACCACTGCATCCTTCAACTCCGACATGGAAAAAACATGCAAGCAAAATGCCAGCGCTTCGAGGTAACTCTTCAATCTGGACGGTGCTGCACCCTTAGCTCTTTCATGTTGGAAAAACTGGTAGATCTTCTGCTCACTGGCTGGGAATGACCCGATCCCGAAATATCCACACAGCTTCTCAACTGCCCTGGCCCGCTTCAGCAGTGTTGCCGGAGCTTTGCCACGAAACAAGTCACCAAGCACTGTGAGCTTCCCTACATCATCTGCTTCTGCTGACAACTGCATCCAGACTGTCGTTGCTGGATCAAAAGAAATGACCACTACCAACCATCTCTTGAGAGCAGATTGCAGTAATGACTCTCTCTCTTCCTGCCAAGTCTGTTCTGTGACATGCTTGACAACGTCTGCATAACTGTCACTTGCACGGTCAGGCAAAGACCTTTTGAGCGCCCGACTGCAGTCATCGATCTGCCCCATCCATGAGTTGAGGCACGTGGCAAAAGAAGGTTTGTGAAGCTCCACATTGAAAAAATCAGGTTTCATAAAAAGACCATCACCGAGAATTGCAGCCCATATGTTCTCTTCCCAAATTGGTTTTGGGGCAAGCGTTGGCAGTGAAAACAAAGCTGTATTGACACATGCATCTAAGTCCAACCTGTCAACGTCCTGAGGTCCCAGCTTCCCTTTGACTGACATGCATGAGTTGTCAACCATGGTTTCATCGGCATCAAGTGCAAAACCATTTCCAGCTAAGCCCGGTACTGCAGAGAGAGCTTCCGACTGCGTTTCTATCACGCCAGTGTCAAAAGGATTGCCAAACTCATCATGGTAAATGTTTCCACCAAAAAGGTCATCATCAGGTGCCTTGCCTACACCTTCATCAACTAGTTCTGAAAAAGAACCACTGTGATCAAAAATACCTTCAGTTGCAGCAAAATCTGAGGTCACACCCGTGTCTACCCCCCCTCTAGGGAGTGTGGCCTCGGTCATGTCGTGGACTGGTGTCCGACTCCTGCTGTGTAGCGACGGCAGGGACTTCTGAACCATATTGTACCAGCAACAGTTGCAATTGTGTCTGAATCTGAGTCAATTGAACTTGCAGCGACTGGATGTCTGTCTGAATCTGTGTAACTTGGCGTGAGAGTCGACGTTGGTGACTGACCAAGTTATGTAAAATTGCCTCGTGTGTGGTATCTGAACTGCTATCACCCATCCAGAGGCCCCGACAGCAACCACACGATGCAAGCGGTGGCTGTGAGAAATCCAGCACAGAAACTGCAAAAAGAAAAATGAAAATACTGCTGTTGCAAATGACCCAGAATGATGTGATGTGAGGTAGCAACGCAACCACGGTCAGCTGGAGTTCCACGACGTCGCATCCAAAAGAAAATTGGGATGCCACAACAAAAGGTTTCCCGCCCACCCTCCACTTAAACCGAGATGTCACACAAGATAAAAAATGAGTTGTCACACTGAAAGAACAGTTCTGGATCACGACATGCATCTGAAACTGCTGTCTGATAAGAACAGATATTGCCAGCACCCTCATGCTCACAGAAAGACACAGGGTAAAAAGGACAACTGAAAAGTGTGACATGTTTAAGTTGAGTGTTTGTGTGTTTGGTTTTCGCAAGCGTACGGGTCGCAGCAACGCGTAGAAGTTTAGAAGGCAAACACTCCAAGTTACCCCAAGAGCCTTTGAACCAAGTTCAAAGGCAGGTTAACCAAGGAGGAATAAAGGGACTATCCTAACCTCGTACCTCGGACGGAGGCGACCCATATATGAGATCTATAGAACTTGCATGCGCCGTGCGCCAGCCAAGCCCGTGCGTGCGTGCACTCTGCGAAAGTGGTGTCCTGTTTCACATGTCACATTTGAAGCTCCACTTCGCACTTCACGCTTCACACTCCACACTTCACACTCCACACTCCACACTTCACACTGCACGCTTCCCACTGCACACTCCACACTTCACACTTCACACTTCACACTCCACACTTCACACTTCACAGTCCACACTTCACACTTCACACTCCACACTCCACACTTCACACTCCACACTTCACACTTCACACTCCACACTTCACACTTCACGCCCCACACTTCACTCTTCACACTTCATCTCATCTGAGCTCTTCTCACCTTATCCCAGCTCATCTCTTCTCATCTCATCTCTTCTCATATGTCATCTAAGCTTTCATGAATCACTTCCCAGTACTACTCCTAAGGAACTTGCATGCGCCGTGCGCCAGCCAGGCCCGTGCCTGCGTGCTTTGTGCGAAGCTGTTGCAGTGTTGCTGTCCAAGAACATGACCTGCGCGCGACCCCGGTACAATGCAAACACTTTCCTCACACTTCACATTGCACTCTTCACACCCCACACTCCACACTCCACACTTCACACTTGCACTTCATCTCAACTCATCTCATCTGAGCTCTTCTCATCTCATTCCATGTCTTCCCATATGTCAGCTAAGTTCTTCTTGGCTATTTTCATGTCAAGTACTCCCCAGTACTGATGTCTACTACAAAAGCTTGCAAAAACAACTTCCCAGTACTACTTTGCACTACAAAGCTTGCACAAAACACTTCCCAGTACTACTTTGTACTACAAGGCTTGCACAAAACACTTCCCAGCACTACTTTGTACCACAAAGCTTGCACAAAACACGTTCCAGTACTACTTTGTACTACAAAGTTTGCACAAAACACTTCCCAGTACTACTTTGTACTACAAAGCTTGCACAAAACACGTTCCAGTGCTACTTTGTACTACAAAGCTTGCACAAAACACTTCCCTGTACTACTTTGTACTACAAAGCTTGCACAAATCACTTCCCAGTACTACTTGTACTACAAAGTTTGCACAAAACACTTCCCAGTACTACTTTGTACTACAAGGCTTGCACAAAACACTTCCAGTACTACTTTGTACCACAAAGCTTGCACAAAACACGTTCCAGTACTACTTTGTACTACAAAGCTTGCACAAAACACTTCCCAGTACTACTTTGTACTACAAAGCTTGCACAAAGCACTTCCCAGTACTACTTTGTACTACAAAGCTTGCACAAGCTACTTCCCAGTACTACTTTGTACTACAAAGCTTGCACAAAACACGTTCCAGTACTACTTTGTACTACAAAGCTTGCACAAAACACTTCCCAGTACTACTTTGTACTACAAGGCTTGCACAAAACACTTCCCAGTACTACTTTGTACCACAAAGCTTGCACAAAACACGTTCCAGTACTACTTTGTACTACAAAGCTTGCACAAAACACTTCCCAGTACTACTTTGTACTACAAAGCTTGCACAAAGCACTCCCCAGTACTACTTTGTACTACAAAGCTTGCACAAACTACTTCCCAGTACTACTTTGCACTACAAAGCTTGCACAAAACACGTTCCAGTACTACTTTGTACTACAAAGCTTCTACACACATCAAGTTCTTTCGCAGAGAAGCTTTTACACACAGCAAGCTTTTCAAGCAGAGAAGCTTTTACACACAGAAGCTTTTACACACAACAAGCTTCTTCACAGAGAAGCTTTCACACACCAAGCGTTTACACACAGAACACTTACAAACAGTGCTTTTACACATGGCAAGCGTTTACACACAGAAACTTTTGTACAGAGACGCTTTTACACACAGAGAGGCTTTTACACACACTTACACACAGTGCTTTTACACATGGCAAGCGTTTACACACACAGCAAGCTTTTTAAACAGAGAAGCTTTTACACACAACAAGCTTTTACACAGAAAGCTTTACACAGCAAGCTTTCACACCCAGCAAGCTTTTACACACAAAATCTTTTTCACACAGCAAGCTTTCACACACAGCAAGCGTTTACACACAGAACACTTACACACAGTGCTTTTACACATGGCAAGCGTTTACACACACACAGCAAGCTTTTTAAACAGAGAAGCTTTTACACACAACATGCTTTTACACAGAGAAGCTTTTACACACAGCAAGCTTTCACACACAGCAAGCGTTTACACACAGAACACTTACGCACAGTGCTTTTACACATGGCAAGCGTTTACACACACAGAAACTTTTACACAGAGACGCTTTTACAGAGAAGCTTTTACACACAGCAAGCTTTTACAGAAAAAGTTTTGCACAGAGAAGCTTTCTTGTACATAATCACAACAGGAATTGCAGCTCCAAAACCGGATCTCGACGCCAAAGCGACAAAAAGACGATTTTGAAGCACTTTTTAAAAGGAATTTTAAAAGGAAAATTATTAGCGCCAAAATTGAGAAAATCTGCTGACAAATCACTTTCGCAGCCTTGATGCAGCCATTTCAATACGATTTACGATCTTCAGCTGCAAAAGACAATAGTATTACGCATGCAGCCGCTGCACCAAGCAACCTTGACGCAGCCACTACAATGCGATCTGCAGAGACTGAGTTGCAAAGCACAATAGAACTACGTGCAATGGCGTCGGAAATTGCAGCTCCAAAACCGGATCTCGACGCCAAAGCGACAAAAAGACGATTTTGAAGCA
>CAMXCT020000640.1:26131-49822 GCA_947184155.2 Cladocopium goreaui | reverse complement strand
GCTGCTACGTCACTGGGCATGGGTGGGGTGGGGGGGATATTAACGTTCATGTACCTTGCCTACATACGTGGATGCTACGCTGCTGCTACGTTACTGGGCATGGGGGGGGCGGGGGGGATATTAACGTTCATGTACCTTGCCTACATACGTGGATGCTACGCTGCTGCGAATTTTTGGAACACTTGGAAGACCTCCTGCCGCAGGATTGATGCTGTCAGATGAGGAAAAAAAAAGCAAATCCTTGCATAGACAAAGTAGTTACGTCATTTCAAAAAAACGTTAAAATTATCGTTTCGCTGAGGCGAAAACGCCATTTTGCTAACTTTCCAATGGAATTCAGCCACAAAAAGTGTATACACCTGAAACTTGAGAAAACCCCTTACAAACGCACAGAAAATCAATGCTGGATGATACTCAATCTTCATTTTGAGCCACGGCCGTCTATGCGCCGGGTTCTAGTTTCTTGGGCGTTTTTGTGCGCGCTGTTGGTGTCAAAGTTTGGACATCCAAAGTGGGCTTGCATGCGTGCTTATGCACCTTGCGCTCTCAAAGAGGTTGACAAAGAACAGACTATTGATTGAATGAATGCTGGTTCTTTAAAGGCTGCACCAATGTTTGGCTGACAAATGCTCTGCTCAATTTGTGTTGACGCTTGCAGGCAGTTCATGCAGCTGCGCTGGATCTCTTCTTAGACTTGCTGCTAAACGATGCACAGTTCTAGTTCCACTTTGCGACTTGACACACCTACGGCCTAACAATTTGAAACACAAGTACTGTGGTGACTGTGGTGCCTTGGAATATTGACTTTAAATCGCAAAAAAAAATGCATTCAGTATTTAACCACATGACTCTTCGAGATTACAAATTTCTGAGTGCTGGTGTTTTTGTTCAATGTTCACTATGCTGGTCCTGGTCAGAATATGACAGAATCCCAAGCATGGTGACTACCATTCTTTTGAAAGGAGGATGAGTATGGTTGAGGATGAGTATGAAAATGATGCCTGTATTGGTACGGATCATCTCACTGACAGTGACAACAACGATGATATCATGAATAAGATGATGATCCCTTGCAACGATTTATTCCCCAATGTGTGGCATTGAAGTAGTTGCTCTACAGGTTTGGCCTTAGAAAACTCGATACTGTGAAGCTTAAATGCCGTTCCGCCTGGATGTCAAAAGGTGATCACTGTGCCATGTGCTTGGGAAGTCTACCATTGGTCATGGCTAGAAAGAACCAAGCTGACAAGTTCTTGTCAGCAATGACGGAGCTTCTATTGTGCGATCAATTTAGCATTTAAGCTCTAGCACATTCATGTGCTGGCTCCAGTTGCAAAGGTTCGCTCTATCGCGATCAATCCCCAATCAGCTGTCGCTGTGAGCAAGGAGGACGGTAGACCAGTGCGATGCTTTGCAACATTGGGTTTTTCCGGCCATTCTCATCTTGGTTTTCCCCACAGGTTGCTCCAGCGCTTTGCAGCGTGCTTCGACGCCAAAAGGAAGCTGCGCTTCCGACTGCTTTCGAACGTAGAGCTTCCAAGAAAGTTGCAGACGTTTGTAGCATCCGCTCTGTGATCTTGTAGGGGGTTGTTCGCGTTCTGGTGTTGCAGGACGGCATTCTGCTGTCTTGGTCATTGATGGCTTTGATCCGTTTGGTTTGCACCTGAGCTTTGAGATTGCATTTCAGAACAGTGCACCTTGTCAGAACATGTGAAATTGTCACTGGGTGCATCAAGCACAACCAGTTCGCACAATTTACTTCTGTGCTTTGGCAAGTCTGATGCATACCGAAACGTTGCATGCAGTTCACAGTGTACCATTTGCTTGTTCTTGGAGGCACAGCATCCTGAAACGCACCCCACTCTGCGGAGGGCCGGCGCAGTGCAGAACTTGTTGAAAAATCAGGGCTGTCATGCAGCGAAAGTGAGCAGGGTTCTACAACCAGTTGGCCTCAGATCAGGCTCCATCTCTATCGCTCTTTACCCGGCCCAACCATAGGGGCAGGGTGGCAGTTCAGATCTCAGAACTCTCTAGGTTTGCTATATTTGCTATTGGCGCTTTGCTTGTCTTTAGCATCTACCAGGGGCTGGAGGAAGAGACAGAATCCAAATTGAGCACTATGTTGGCATGAGGTCAGACACGACCTGCTGGCATCGATGGGTCTGCAACTCTGCTCTCACAACAGAATAAGAAAGAGAGAGAGAGAGAGAGAGAGAGACAATGAGAATAAACACAATAAGGATGAAGAAGGAAGAAAGAGTTCGTTGTGTTGCCAAATGCCCTTGATGGCCCTTGATGGCCCTTGCTTGCCCTTGGTCACTTCGAAGGTCTTGCATTTCTCAGCAGTTCCTCTTCAGTGGAAATCCGTCAAGAAGCTTGTGCGCTGGTGCCCTTGAGAACAATCCCTGAGTTGCCAAGCTGCAATATGCAATGATCGCCAAGCATCTCAAAGGATTCGGAAGCCTAGGAACCATAAGTATGTGTTTTACATACATGCATGCATACACAAGCAACAATACGTAATAAGTAGTGCTACCGCCCTGGTGCCGCCGACCCCCCTTTATGGGGGGCATGGCAGTGGAAAGAAAAGAGTATGGCGACAGAATACAAAAATGAATTTAATGTATGTATGCAATTAATGTATGTATGTATGTATGTATGTAATGTAATGTAATTTAATGTAATGTGATGTGACGTGACGTGACGTGATGTGATGTGATGTGTGTATGTCTGTATGTCTGTCTGTCTGTCTGTCTGTCTGTCTGTATGTATGTATGTATGTATGTATGTGTATGTATTTATATTGAGACAGATAGATAGATAGATAGATAGGTAGGTAGATAGATAGATAGATAGAAAATAGATAAATAGATAAATAGATAGACCGATAGATAAACCGACAGAGAATGCCAAGAGCAGCCGCCAGCTCGGGAAAAAGCACTCCTCGCCACGCTTTAACAGCATGGCAGTGAAGGACGGAAGGCTCCTGGAAGGGCAGCTAGGTCGTGGCCCACTTGCTCGCTTTGAAACGCCTATAGAATAGGTTCAAAGACCAGCCAAAAAGCTCAAACACGTACCGCCAGCTGGGAGAAAGCACCCTTCGCCACGCTTTAACAGCATGGCAGTGAAGGATGAAGGGCGGAAGACTTCGTGCCGCTGCCCGGTCGGAAGGCATCAGGTCGGCTTCTTAACGGTCAAAGAAGAATGCCAAGAGAGCAGCCGCCAGCTCGGGAAAAAGCACCCCTCGCCACGCTTTAATGGCATGGCAGTGAAGGACGGAAAGCTTCTCGAAGGGCAGCGGCCAATTTGCTCGCTTTGAAACGCCTATAGAACATTATAGAACAATGTTCAAAAGCCAGCCAAAAGGCTCAAAAACCTACGTTTTGCCACACCAAAACAGCATGGCACTGCGGGACAGATCGTGCCTTCGAAGGGCGGCTAGCCGTGGCGCCGTCAGCTCCTGAACTGCCTGCCGGTGAAGGACGGAAGGCTTCGCGCCGCTGCCCGGTCGGACGGCATCAGGTCGGCCTCTGAACGGTCAAAGAAGAATGCCAAGAGCAGCCGCCAGCTTGGGAAAAAGCACCCCTCGCCACGCTTTAATGGCATGGCAGTGAAGGATTGAAGGCTTCTCGAAGGGCAGCTAGGTCGTGGCCCATTTGCTCGCTTTGAAACGCCTATAGAACAAGGTTCAAAGGCAAGCCAAAAGCTCAAACACGTACCGCCAGCTCGGAGAAAGCACCCGTCGCCACGTTTTAACAGCATGACAGTGAAGGCTAGGTCGTGGCCCATTTGCTCGCTTTGAATCGCCTTTACGACAAGGTTCAAAAGCCAGCCAAGAGGCTCAAAAACATAAGTTGTGCCACACCAAAATAGCATGGCACTGTGCGGGACAGATCGTGCCTTTGAAGGGCAGCTAGTCGTGGCGCCGTCAGCTCCTGAACTGCCTGCCAGTGGAGGACGGAACGCCGCTTCCCGGCGGCGGACGGCATCAGGTCGGCCTCTGAACGGTCAAAGAAGAATGCCAAGAGAGCAACTGCCAGCTTGGGAAAAAGCACCCACCGCCACGCTTTAATGGCATTGCAGTGAAGGATGGAAGGCTTCTGGAAGGGCCGCTAGTTCGTGGCCCATTTGCTCGCTTTGAAACGCCTATAGAACAAGCTTCAAAGGCCAGCAAAAAGGCTCAAAAACGCACGTTTTGCCACACCGAAACAGCATGGCACTGCGGGACAGACCGCGCCTTCGAAGGGCAGCTGGTCGTGGCGCCGTCAGCTCCTGAACTGCCTGCCAGTGAAGGAGAACAGGCCGCTGCTGATGCTTCGCTGTCTCGGGCGCCTCCCCCTGCAATGGCAACGGCAGGGGTCGGCGGATATTACACTGTATTGCTTTGCATTGCATTGCATTACCATACTGACATACAGAGGTACAGACAGACACTCGCAAAGCCTTGCGTTGCATGACATGGCATGAGATACACAGTTTAGAATAAATGATAATCTGGGAAAACCCGAGCTGGCAGTAGGAAGTGACTCGGTGCAAGGCAGATTCAGATTCGTCATTTCCCATACGCTTTGAATCATGATCTGCCAAAGTGCAGTTTTTCCCGAATGCGTAGCAAGGGTTCCCGTTTCACTCTGGGGGTCTAGGGGGCTGTTTTCGGTTCGCCTGCGGTCACGCGAGGGCCGTATAGCCGTGCTTATGGCAAGTTTTGCAAAAGGGGTCACTTTTGGAGGTTTCAAACATCGCGTAGCCTCGTTTCGCATGGCAGGCGTGGCGCTTTGTAGCATTCAGACATGTTTCACAATGTGTCAAAAATCGTTTCGTGTGGCAGGGGCAAAATTTTTGCGTCAAATTCAGAAGATGAGTGACAGTTTTCCTGGCAGCGCAGCACTTTGATTTGGAGACCTCCATCATCATTTTGCGTGGCAGGCGCAGCACTTTAGACGTATCGTGTTGCTCGCTTTTTGCGCATCCCATTGTCAGGGCTGCGTCAAGCGGTGACAATGTGCAAATTCCGTGGCAGCGTGGCATTTGTGAGGAAGCCTCGCACGAAACATCGGTTTTGGAGGCAGCTGACTTTCGGGTTCGTTAAAACAATCAATTCGTAGGAAAACGTCGATTTTGAGATGCAATGTCTGAAAATTTTTAAGACGTCTCGCACGAAAGGTTCGTTTTGATGCAACCTGTTTCGTCTCGCTTCTTTGGTTTTCTTGTGGCATCGCGGTGTCTATGGGGGAAGCTGCAAAACCTGTCCTTTTTAAAGGTAGCAAAGCTGGTTGTAATGTCGTTTTGCGTCGCAGGCGTGGCACTTCGTGACATTCTCATGTGTCTGCAAACGTGTTGAAAATCATTTTGCGTGGCAGGCGCAATACTTTTGCGTCGTTTTCGGTAGATGGCTTGCATTTTTCGTGGCAGGCGCAGCACCTTGGAGACCTCCATCGTCATTTTGCGTGGCAGGCGCAGAATTTGGTGAACATCCGTCGTGTGTGGAATGCTATTTTCCTTGGTAGAAGCAGTATTTCGGACACTCTGCATTTTACACTCCACACTCCACACTTCACACTCCACACTCCACACTCTACACTTTACACTCCACACTCTACACTCTAGACCTACACTTCACACCCCGCACTCCACACTTTACACTTAACAGGTTACTCTCCAAACCCCACCCTTTACTCTCCACACTCCACACTCTACACTGTACAGTCTAAACTTTACACTCCACACTCTGCACTCCACACTCCGCACTTTACACTCCACACTCTACACTTTATATACACTTCACCACACTCCACACTTTACACTCTACACTCCACACTGCACACTCCACACTCTACACTCTACACTGTACACTCCACACTCCACACACTACACTTTACACTCTACACTTTACACTCTACACTTTACACTCCACACTCTACACTTTACACTCCACACTTACACTCCACACTTTACAATTTACACACTTTGCACTCCACACTTTACAGTTTACACACTTTACACTTTACACTCCACACTCTACACTCTAGACCTACACTTCACACCCCACACTCCACGCTTTACACTTAACAGGTTACTCTCCACACCCCACACTTTACTCTCCACACTCCACACTCTACACTGTACAGTCTAAACTTTACACTCCACACTCTGCACTCTACACTCCGCACTTTACACTCCACACTCTACACTTTATATGCGCTTCACCGCACTCCACACTTTACACTCTACACTACACTTTACACTCCGCACTTTACACTTTTACACTTGTACATTCCGCACTTTACACTCCACACTTTTCACTTTATACTTTACTCTCCACACTCCACACTTTACACTCTACACTCCACAATCCACACTCCACACTCTACACAGCACAATACATTCCCCACTCAACACCCCACTTTCTTCACACTCCACACTTTCCTTTCCACCCCATTCCACATTCCACAGTCTACAGTGCACTGGCACGGTAACAGGGGAAAAAACACAAGACTTTTCAAATTAACTTGTTTCACAAAAGTGTTTCACGTGAATGCATTCGGGTTCGTGGGCTGCATCTTGTTCTCACGCTGCAACATGAGAACCTTGGCTTCCGCATGCATGCTTTGTTTAAGTGGAAGCAGCAAACCATGGAAGCAAAACTTACTGCCACCCCTGTGTTTGGTTAGATCCACAACGCCACCCCTGTGTTTGGTTAGATCCACAACAGAAACTATCCACCGAACTTCAAATTTGCACCGTATGATCACTGCTTCCAGATTGCAGTTTTGGTCAAAATCTACATTTTTGATCATTTTTGCTTATCGTACTTTGCATAAACTCTACACACAGCACTACAACAAGTGTGCCAAACGAAGCAGATGGAACTTGAATGACTTACGTTTGAAGCATTCATGATTTCCAAGGCCTCGTGGGTTCAGCATGATGCTGCCACGCAGAGCGTTAAAGCATGGCGCCCACCAAAAAATTGTGTTTTGAAGGCTAGAAATTTAGGATTTTGGACATTTTGGGACTTGGGATGCCAAAGATACAGCCAAAAGTCTCCAAAACAAGGTGGGCCAGAGAACCCAAAAGCAAGACGGCACACAGCACGCTTTGTCTTGAAAATTTGGGGTGTGGCCAGCTGTGCTCTGCACGAAATCGACGTAAGTCTTTACTGCCGCTTTTAACGCACTGAATGGATCAGGGGCCACGCCCCAATACCACTCATCAGGAACGAAGTCTGTCAGAAACAAAGTCTGTCATGTAGAATCTGGATGAATCTAGGTCACGGGCTTACGACAGCGCAAGGACGAATAAGTTGAAACATGTTGACAAATATAATGTGGTTTCACTTTCTCCAACAACCCGCAACCAGTGTGCAGAGCAAAGCAAGGCTGGTACAGCTGCTGACCAAAGAGCATGAAAACGTGCAGAATATATGAGGTGATGAGATGGCAAACTTCATGCAAATGAGACATGATAAAAGATGGGCAAGACTTCTCTGTACAAAAGCTTCTTTGCATGCCGGCTTCTGCAAGTAAAAGCTTCTGTGGGCAAGAACTTCTCTTGCAAAGGTTTTTGGTGTAAAAGCTCTTGTGTGTAAAATCTTCTGTGTAAAACGCGCTCTGTGTCTAAAAGTTTCTGTTTGCGAAAGTTTCTTTGCGTACCAGCTTCTGTCTGTAAAAGCTCCTCTGTGTTAAGGCTTTGTTTGTGTAAAGCTTCTGTGTGCAAAAGCTTCTCTGTGTAAAAGACTTCTCTGTGTCAAAGCCTCTGAGTGTACAAGCTTCTCTGTGTAAAAGTTCCTCTGTGTAAAAGCTCCTCTGTGAAAAAGCCGCTCTGTGTAAAAGGCTTCTGTGTGTAAAAGCCTCTGTGTGTGCAAGCTTCTCTGTGTCAAGACTTCTTTGTGTAAAGATTTCTCTGTGTAAAAAACTACTCTGTGTAAACGCTTCCGTGTAAACTCTTTCCTGTGTAAACGCCTCCGTGTGTAAAGACTTCTCTGTGTAAACCCGTCTGTGTGTAAAAGCTCCTTTGTTTAAAGGTTTTTTTGTGTTAAAAGCTTCTGTGTGTAAAACCTTCGTAAAAGTTTCTGTGTGTAAAAGCTTCTGTGTGTAAAGGTTTCTGTGTGTAAAAGCTTCTGTGTATTAAAAAAACCTTATGTAAAAGCTTCTGTGTAAAAAAGCCCCCTGTGTGTACAAGCTTCGCTGCGTAAAAGCTGCTCTGTGTAAAAAATCTGTGCGCCGTAAAGTTGTCTGTTTGTAAAACCTCCTGTGTGTGTGTGAAAGCGTCTGTGTGTACAAGATTCTGTGTGCAAAAGCTGCTCTGTGCAAAGACTTCTCTGTGTAAACGCGTCTGTGCGTAAAGGCTTCTCTGTGTAAAGGCTTCTCTGTGTAAATGCGTCTGTGCGTAAAAGCTCCTCTGTGTAAGACTTCTCGGTGTACAAAGCTTCTGTGTGTGAAAGTGTCTGTGTGTAAAAGCTTTCCTGTGTAAAAGTTTTCTTGTGCAAAAGCTCCTGTGTGAAAAACTTCTCTGTGTAAAGGCTTTTTTGTGTAAAAGCTTCTGTGTGTACAAGCTGCTCTGTGTTAAAGTTTCTGTGCGCCGAAAGAATGTCTATCTGTAACACCTTCTGTGTGTAAATCTCGTTTGTGTAAGGACTTCTCTCGTAAAAGCTCCTCTGTGTCAAGACTTCTTTGTACAAAAGGCTTCTCTCTGTAAAAGCCTTTGTGTGTACAGGCTTCTCTGTCTCAAGAGTTCTCTGTGTAAAGACTTCTGTGTGTAAAAGCTACTCTGTGCAAAAAAGCTTCTGTGCGTAAAGGCTTCTGTGTCAAGACTCCTCTGTGTCTGTGTAAACGCGTCTGTGTGTCAAAGTTTCTGTGTAAAGGCTTTTTTTGTGTAAAAGCTTCTCTGTGCATGTCCCATTTTTCAGCCTTTGCAAACCGTTTGACCGGTCTTGGGACCATTTGACCAGTCTTGGGTCCACAATTTTTTCCAGGCCAATCGCAATGATGGCATTTGTCCTGAAAAAACCCGTGCCAACAGTTCTGCCGCAAACTATTTTCAAGGTTTCCTATCCGTCCAGCCTGCTGTCTCGCTCCCATCCAGCGCACTTTCCCCAAGCTATTTTCCACGGTTTTGTCCCGTCCAGCATGCTGTCCCGCTCCCTCCCCGCGCAGTTTCCCGAAGCTATTTCCACGGTTTTGTCCCGTCCAGCATCCGGTCTCGCTCCCTCCCAGCGAAGTTTCCCCAAGCTATTTTCCACGGTTTTGTCCCGTCCAGCATGCTGTCTCGCTCCCTCCCAGCGAAGTTTCCCCAAGCTATTTCCACGGCTTCATCCCGTCCAGCATCCAGTCTCGGTCCTTCCCAGCGAAGTTTCCCCAAGCTATTTCCACGGCTTCATCCCGTCCAGCATCCAGTCTCGCTCCTTCCCAGCGAAGTTTCCCCAAGCTATTTCCACGGCTTCATTCCGTCCAGCATCCGGTCTCGCTCCCTCCCAGCGCAGTTTCCCCAAGCTATTTCCACGGCTTCATCCCGTCGAGCATCCGGTCTCGCTCCCTCCCAGCGAAGTTTCCCCAAGCTATTTCCAACGGCTTCATCCCGTCGAGCATCCGGTCTCGCTCCCTCCCAGCGAAGTTTCCCCAAGCTATTTCCACGGCTTCATCCCGTCCAGCATCCGGTCTCGCTCCCTCCCAGCGAAGTTTCCCCAAGCTATTTCCACGGCTTCATCCCGTCCAGCATCCGGTCTCGCTCCTTCCCAGCGAAGTTTCCCCAAGCTATTTCCACGCTTCATCCCGTCCAGCATCCGGTCTCGCTCCCTCCCAGCGAAGTTTCCCCAAGCTATTTCCACGTCTTCATCCCGTCCAGCATCCGGTCTCGCTCCTTCCCAGCGAAGTTTCCCCAAACTATTTCCACGGCTTCATCCCGTCCAGCATCCGGTCTCGCTCCCTCCCAGCGAAGTTTCCCCAAGCTATTTCTACGGCTTCATCCCGTCCAGCATCCGGTCTCGCTCCCTCCCAGCGAAGTTTCCCCAAGCGATTTCCACGGCTTCATCCCGTCGAGCATCCGGTCTCGCTCCCTCCCAGCGAAGTTTCCCCAAGCTATTTCCCCATTTCCACGGCTTCATCCCGTCCAGCATCCGGTCTCGCTCCCTCCCAGCGAAGTTTTCCCCAAGCTATTTCCACGGCTTCATCCCGTCCAGCATCCGGTCCCGCTCCCTCCCAGCGCAGTTCTCCAAGCTATTTCCACGGCTTCATCCCGTCCAGCATCCGGTCTCGCTCCCTCCCAGCGAAGTTTTCCCCAAGCTATTTCCACGGCTTCATCCCGTCCAGCATCTGGTCTCGCTCCCTCCCAGCGAAGTTGCCCCAAGCGATTTCCACGGCTTCATCCCGTCGAGCATCCGGTCTCGCTCCCTCCAAGCGAAGTTTCCCCAAGATATTTCCCCAAGCTATTTCCACGGCTTCATCCCGTCGAGCATCCGGTCTCGCTCCCTCCCAGCGAAGTTTCCCCAAGCTATTTCCACGGCTTCATCCCATCCAGCATCCGGTCTCGCTCCTTCCCAGCGAAGTTTCCCCAAGCTATTTCCACGGCTTCATCCCGTCCAGCATCCGGTCTCGCTCCCTCCCAGCGAAATTTCCCCAAGCTATTTCCACGGCTTCATCCCGTCCAGCATCCGGTCTCGCTCCCTCCCAGCGCAGTTTCCCCAACCTATTTCCACGGCTTCATCCCGTCGAGCATCCGGTCTCGCTCCCTCCCAGCGAAGTTTCCCCAAGCTATTTCCACGGCTTCATCCCGTCCAGCATCCGGTCTCGCTCCCTCCCAGCGAAATTTCCCCAACCTATTTCCACGGCTTCATCCATCCCGTCGAGCATCCGGTCTCGCTCCCTCCCAGCGCAGTTTCCCCAAGCTATTTCCACGGCTTCATCCCGTCGAGCATCCGGTCTCGCTCCCTCCCAGCGAAGTTTCCCCAAGCTATTTCCCCAAGCTATTTCCACGGCTTCATCCCGTCGAGCATCCGGTCTCGCTCCCTCCCCGCGCAGTTTCCCCAAGCTATTTCCACGGCTTCATCCCGTCGAGCATCCGGTCTCGCTCCCTCCCAGTGCAGTTTCCCCAAGCGATTTCCACGGCTTCATTCCGTCGAGCATCCGGTCTCGCTCCCTCCCAGCGAAGTTTCCCCAAGCTATTTCCACGGCTTCATCCCGTCCAGCATCCGGTCTCGCTCCGTCCCAGCGAAGTTGCCACAAGCTATTTCCACGGCTTCATCCCGTCGAGCATCCGGTCTCGCTCCCTCCCAGCGAAGTTTCCCCAAGCTATTTCCCCAAGCTATTTCCACGGCTTCATCCCGTCGAGCATCCGGTCTCGCTCCCTCCCAGCGAAGTTTCCCCAAGCTATTTCCCCAAGCTATTTCCACGGCTTCATCCCGTCGAGCATCTGGTCTCGCTCCCTCCCAGCGAAGTTTCCCCAAGCTATTTCCACGGCTTCATCCCGTCGAGCATCCGGTCTCGCTCCCTCCCATGCAGCGAAGTTTCCCCAAGCGATTTCCACGGCTTCATCCCGTCGAGCATCCGTTCTCGCTCCCTCCCAGCGAAGTTTCCCCAAGCTATTTCCCCAAGCTATTTCCACGGCTTCATCCCGTCGAGCATCCGGTCTCGCTCCCTCCCAGCGAAGTTTCCCCAAGCTATTTCCACGGCTTCATCCCGTCGAGCATCCGGTCTCGCTCCCTCCCAGCGAAGTTTCCCCAAGCGATTTCCACGGCTTCATCCCGTCCAGCATCCGGTCTCGCTCCCCCAGCGAAGTTTCCCCAAGCTATTTCCCCAAGCTATTTCCACGGCTTCATCCCGTCGAGCATCCGGTCTCGCTCCCTCCCAGCGAAGTTTCCCCAAGCTATTTCCACAGCTTCATCCCATCGAGCATCCGGTCTCGCTCCCTCCCAGCGAAGTTTCCCCCAGCTATTTCCACGGCTTCATCCCGTCGAGCATCCGGTCTCGCTCCCTCCCAGCGCTGTTTCCCCAAGCTATTTCCACGGCTTCATCCCGTCGAGCATCCGGTCTCGCTCCCCCAGCGAAGTTTCCCCAAGCTATTTCCCCAAGCTATTTCTTTCCCCAAGCTTCCTTTTCCTTCCTTCCTTTTCCTTCCTTCCTTTTCCTTCCTTCCTTTTCCTTCCTTCCTTTTCCTTCCCTTCCTTTCCTTCTTCCTCCCCTTCCTTCCTTCCTTTTCCTTCCTTCCTTTTCCTTCCTTCCTTTTCCTTCCTTCCTTTTCCTTCCTTCCTTTTCCTTCCTTCCTTTTCCTTCCTTCCTTTTCCTTCCTTTTTTTTCCTTCCTTCCTTTTCCTTCCTTCCTTTTCCTTCCTTCCTTCCTTCCTTTTCCTTCCTTCCTTTTCCTTCCTTCCTTTTCCTTCCTTCCTTTTCCTTCCTTCCTTTTCCTTCCTTCCTTTTCCTTCCTCTTCCTTCCTTTTCCTTCCTCTTCCTTCCTTTTCCTTCCTCTTCCTTCCTTTTCCTTCCTCTTCCTTCCTTTTCCTTCCTTTTCCTTCCTTTTCCTTCCTTTTCCTTCCTTTTCCTTCCTTTTCCTTCCTTTTCCTTCCTTTTCCTTCCTTTTCCTTCCTTTTCCTTCCTTCCTTCCTTCCATCCAACACATCTCCGTCGACCACTCAGTCTCGCTCCCCCGCGGCGAGTGCAACTAAACGAGAACCCAAGCATCGGAGATGCTTTTGGGAAAAACGCAGCCTCATTGATCAGGGTTCTCTTCCATTTTTTTGGGGCGCTGTTGAGGCCCTTTAATTGAAGTGTTCAGGGAATAGGGAATGAAATTCAGGCCTGTCACATTCTGCCGCTTTTAACGCCAAGAATGGAGCCGAAAAGAGGCCCCAATACCACTCATCAGGAACGAAGTCTGTCAGAAACAAAGTCTGTCATGTAGAATCTGGATGAATCTAGGTCACGGGCTTACGACAGCGCAAGGACGAATAAGTTGAAACATGTTGACAAATATAATGTGGTTTCACTTTCTCCAACAACCCGCAACCAGTGTGCAGAGCAAAGCAAGGCTGGTACAGCTGTTACGGCAAAGGCTGCAGCTCAGTGCAGAAGAGGCGAGTCAATGATATGTTTCACTTGGAAGCAGACCTGGTATCGATCCTCGCTTGGCAGGTTGTTGCCAAAAAGGTCTTTTGCGGAATGCCGGTGGATTACAGGCGGAATACGTGTGTTTTCTTGCAATATGTTGCAATACAGTGGAACAAATTGGATCAGCCAGGAGTTTACCGCTTTTCCTTTGCCGCATGTGTGTTCTGTGAGGCCTCGCTTCGCTGCTCAATCGCTGACTCTATTGTGCGAGGTGATGCCTTCGGAGAGCAACCAGATTTGATGTGACAATTAATATGATCTGTAGTTCTGCCCTGTTCTGCCTTCATTGACATCCTGACAGGGGCTGACATGATTCCTGCCAACCTTGTCCACAACAGATGGTAGGATAAGCCTATTGCATTCTCCTTAGGATTTCTTTCATAAAAAGGATGTTTCGTCCCCTTGCAGAAACACCATGTTTTTCGAAGAAATTGACGTGCTGAACCCCGACACTTTGTAAGGAGCGAATTTTGAATGCTTGTTGGGAGATTTGCTGCTGGTGACATTTACCGGACATGCAATGTTGAAACGGTATTTTGCAGCGAAATCTTCTTGGAACAAGTAACTCTGGTGTCCCTCTTGGAATTCCCTCTCTAAAGGCGTGGATTTTTTTATGCATTTTATGGCTCCGAGTTTCTACTACGCAACAATGGCTGAGTGATGCAAGCGTCCGAGTTATTGTTTTGTCAACTCCAAAGGTGCGGTGGAACAGAATATGTTGACTTCCAAAAAATGGCAAAAACAACACGCCCAGAAATGGCTGTGTTTCAACTGTTTGAAGCTTATTGCGCACTGATTTTGTAGTATTCCCGTTCGAGCCCTCCACTTTGTAGCTATGCTTTGGAACGGTTGGCATTAGCCGCCTTGAAGGGCTCAAGAGACTGTGACAGGAAGAAGCATAGATACGGGATGATACAGGACCATAATGATTTCATGCAGCTTCATGTAGTGTTGTAGGAATCCGTTGGAAGCCTCCAGTTCGAAGTGTGTTTGCAAGCCCTGACTTTAGCAGACTTCAGCAGCCCAAGATTGGAACAACATTTGCGTAGACTGGCGTGACAAGAACAAGTATGAAAAAAAAAGGAAATGATGACTTCGAAGAAACCCTGTGCAAAAATAACACGCCCAAAGATGGCTTGCATTGTCACTTTTTGAACCCTACTTGTATTGTGGAATCGTTTTATGGGGGATTTTCCTTAGACCCCTCCATTTTGCATTTTTTAGTGAAAGTCTTGGCATCCGCAGACTCTGGCAGCCCAAGATTGGGACACCATCTATGCGAACAAACAATGGACCAAAATAGCAAGCCCAAACATGACCTGCTTTCACTGGTTTAATCCTAGTGCACAATGTGTTTTCTAGTAAACCGGACTATAGTATTCCCCTTGGACATCTTGGACCCCTCCAGTTTGTTTTTTGTTTGATTGAAAGTCTTGGCATTAGCAGACTTTGGCAACCCAATATTGGGACGACTGATTAGTGTGACAGGAACAAATATGGATATCGGAAGAGAATGACTTCACAGATCTTCACAGCAAGCATGGGTAAAAATAACAAACCCAAAAATTGTTTGCGTTTTCACTTTTTGAATCCTATTGAATGATTTTTGGGGGTGGATTTTGGGATTTCCTTTGGGCCCCTTCCTATTGTGGTTTGTTTCTTGATAGCAGCCCAAGAGTGCAGCATCGATGTAGACTAGTGTGACAGGAACAATTACGAAAAATAGTGGCTTCAAAAAGCCATAGGCTGTGGGTTTTGCAAAGGTCATTGCTGCCATGCTCACTCTGCCGGATGCAGTTTTGGGGAAAAACATAGGGATGGCACAAGTCACAAAAAAAAACAAGGTCCATCGTTTATCCAGGCGTGTATCTAGTGTAGTTTTAGGAGGCCGCCTTTTGATATATGTTTTTTTCTCACCGTATGACATGCATTGCATATCTATTATTGTACTGTACAGATCGTGCAGCCTGATATGTGTGACTATGTGACTACGTGACTACGTGTATGTTTTGAAATACGTTGATGTTTGATGATGTTATTTGTCATTTGTCAGATCATGTTTTGTTTTTTAGAGACGACAGGCTTCTGCGGCTCATTCTGCAATTGCTTGGCAGTCTCCTCTGCCGAGATTGCTGTGCCAAATTCTTGGAGGCAGGCCCGTACTGCTCACTGATCATGCTGTGAGCATTTTGCAACATGTTTTCCAACACTTTCCATGCTAATGTGTGTCTTACATGAAAACAGAATACAAGACAGTACAAGCCAACTCCGAGTCAAGATGGCAGGCTATTCATAATTCAGATTCATCCAGGCTATTTCAGGTTTCATCGCTATTGGCAGGTGAGGCTATTCATAATTCAGATTCATCCAGGCTATTTCAGGTTTCATCGCTATTGGCAGGTGAGCTGCCCAATGATGCCGCCGCTAACCTGCCCTTTGGCAGTCCTGATGTTGTTGAGATGTCCAGCAGGCGCGTGTTACATCGTGTTGCAGTGTTTGATTCGTTGCTTTTGCATGACATTCGGCGATCGCAGATGTATTGAGCTTTGAGCGCGAAATGTCTAATTCTAATCCCACAGGTGACAGGAAGCATACAGCCGCATATCTACTAGATGACGTTGGCAATTGTACTGATAGCGCAAAAACTGTCAACCACAATTGATCACAATCGCAGCAACTTCTCGTTTGTAGAAGCTTTGTAGGTGCCGGACAGCTTTGCTTTTTCATGCCAAGAAGCGCAACATCGCACCTCCAGAGGCCGTGGATGGCCATGGCGGCCATGGGGAGCATGGGTAGTAAAGACATATAAAGACCGCTTTGACGTTTGCTCAGCTATGTGTTGATCATTGACCGTCACCATTCTGGTATTAGGCTGTGTGCAAGCTGAACGCTAGTTACTTGTGGGCAATTTTGTAGGTGTGAGCCAGAAGCATCTTAAGGACATAATATGCACTCGGAAGGGCTTGCAGAAGACCATTGAACGGCTCGCGGAAGGGCAACATGGACCACACGACGCGGAAGCTCCGTGGAAGCGGACTATTTCCCGGATGCTGATTAACCACGAATAACCATGATATACCATGATTAACCTCCCATCCGCGGAAGCTCTGTCATCGCAGAAGCAGCGCGGAAGCCCTGAGAGAACGCCGGACTTTTTATAAGATTTATAAGCGAAAGTCAACCTGTTTAGAGGATCGCTTGTATGGGGTTCATCAGCTTCGGCAAAATGGAATGAATTTCTGAAATTGCAACAAAGAAGCATTCAGAATTCAGGGGCATTAAAAAAGATAGCTGAAGCTACAGCATCCTCAATCGTCCCTAGCCCGCAAGACTCTCGTGACACTCCCAAAAAAGAAAAGCGCGTTCACTGAGAAGGTACTGTATTTCTATTTCTTCTTACTAGGCACAGACAGGACAGACCCCTAAGTCACACTTGCATTTGTCAACATTGATGTTGACTTGACTTACAGTTGTACGGTCCATTCATGCTGATTTCCATTACCGTTTTTTCACCTGTATTCTTGCCCACTCTCCCAGGCGCTAGCTGCCCTTGAACGGGCACCAGCCGCTCCAAAGGGAACCTTCGCCGCTTTGGCCAAATTCATGCACTCAAAAGAACTCAAGAGACCAGGCTGGCCGCTTTTGATCTGATGTCCGCCAAACAAGTGAAGCTCAGATGCTTATAAAATCTCTGTTGATCTCAGTTCACAAATCTACGCTTTTGTTGCATGCCTCATGATGCTGGATTCAGATGAACTCCCATTTCGATCCATTTCCTTTTTTCTAAGGCAGAGCGAGAGGAAGCAAATTCCAAAGCATCCCAAAGACCAAAGAGCAAGTTGTGAGTTCAAAAACGGTCCGCACAAAGCCTTGCTTTTGTGATTCTTTTTTGGCTGGCATATCCAGGGCAGGAGGCACAGTTGGGTACAAAGCGCTGCATGGTATCACTATGCACTATAGTGTACCATACACCAAGCACTTCCAAGATGGCAAGGTGAACATGTGAAAAGCGAATTGCCTATGAATTGCCGATGAAATCTGAACCCCCCAAGTCCATCCAAGTCCTCATGACTCACATGACAACATTATGACAACACCATGACAACCATTCATCATCCATCATTGCATCATTGCATCATTGCATCTTCATGTTTGGTTCCGTGAGGTCATCATGCCCAACGTTGACTGGTGTTCGATTCTTTTTGGGCAACTCAACATAACTCGACATACTCAACCATGCGCCAAGATGATCCAATGTTCTCAGAGTTCAAGTTTTATTGCAAAGCTCTGAATAGAGAAACCTGATGTTATTTATTATTATTTATTATATGAAATGAAAACATCGTTCAACTAGATCAAAGGATGTTTCCAGTGCATCCATTTCCTATGGGAAAAGTTGATGGATGGGGAGTCATGGGTCCACCACAGATACAGCAAATTGATTGGAGCAACCTGTCGCTATAATCTCAGGTCGGCAGCATTCGGTAATATTCGGCAGCTATGAAAAGACGGTTTTGACATTTTTTGAGCGAACAATTTTTCGTTGCCGACTTCACCGTGATACTTGTATGACATGCCAAATCACCTCGATACAACCCAGCATCATTTGCCCTGTTTGCTCCATCTTTCGGCAGGCACTGGCTGCAACACTGCAAAAAGCCTTGGCATCAGCAGCTGCAGTGGAAGAGGCCAGTACTGACGGGCATTTGGTCCTTGCTCGACGCTGATTGCATGCTGCGGAAGGTACTACCTCAATGATTTGAAACTGTTTGATCATGATTGGCCCAGCTTTGCAACCTAACAGCTCAAGGGGGTTCCCAGAGATTAAAACCCAAGAAGATCCATCAAGCACTGCTGGTGGGAACAAGTCACCGTCGCACTTTCCGAGGGGTTTCTTTGCTCCGATAGGCTTCGCCCAACCAAGCTGCAGCGGTTATGGTTCAAGGCGGCAAGAGAGTCAAAGATGTCAAAGACAAAGATGTCAAGGCGAATTGATTTGGAAACTGCCGTATACTGCTGTCGCAGCTGAGGCTTTTGGGACGTGGCAGCAGTGGAATGGCTGGCAAAGGCACCTCCGGCTTCTGTGGAGTTTTCATGGTTTGCAAAGCTTGGACGGTATGGTCTCTGTCAACAGATATTCTTGTAACCGGTTGCTGTTTGTGAAGTTACTGTCATATTTGTCATACTTCCACACGCACACTTGATCAGAACTGTCATTGCGAATTTTGTTGTGGAATGCATCTTACGTGCAAAGACACCAGCAATCACATGATATAAGGAAACTACATACGTAAATATATATATACAGAGCACAGTAGACGTTGACGTAACGCCTTTCAGCTCCGAGGGCTGAGGAAGATATTAGGACTAACAACTACCTATGTAAACCGGCAAAACACCAATGAGTTTGTCGTAAGAAAGGCCAACGAAGAGCTTGGACATCAACCTGGGACCCCGCTGAAAATTAAACTGTTCTCTGACCTGTTAATAGATAGACGAATTAGACTAGCGGGGCACATTTTACGTAGCAATGACAATGACCCGCTTAGGCGGGTTAGTTATGAACCTAATTCCGCAGTAACGTTCGATGTAGGTAAAAGAAGAGTAGGTGGCCCCAGGCAGCAATGGACGCAATACTCCAACAAATACGCGTGGGAAAATGCTTTAGGGAAAGCAAGGTATGAAAACACCGCCCAACAAAACCAAGAACTATTAAACTGTGCACGCAGCCGCCAATTTTGAAAACCGATCGCTTCCGCATGCCCACGGTTTCATCCATATGCCAATACCGGCATGAAACCATGGCTGAGAAAAAAACAAGTATACGTTGACCATATAAAACAACAGCAATAAAATATGTGTGTCCCCCCCAGCTGCGACTTATATGCGCCCAGGGGCGGGACTATATGATACTATATGTATATATACATTAATCTGCAGGTACAGGAAACCGGCCACGTTTCCCCTCCGACTCATGTCCACAGCTTCGTTGCGTGTGGTAGGACATGAGTGCCACACGCCCCTGCATATTAATTAGGAAGTTTTACATCTTTACAGATGGTACACACACAGAGGATGGAAAGGCATGTACAAAGCAGATACGCAAACAGAAAAAAAACGCATAGCCGCATAGCCGCATAGCCGCATAGTGCTTTGCATCACTAACGAAGACTGAGCCATCAGCGCATGTCCCAGGGTGAATCGCGCCATCAAATTGCAGTGCACACTGTCTGTCCTGTCCGACCCTGCGCCATTATGATGAATTTTGGTGATTTTTGCCAGTATGATGGTGATACTTATACATGTAGCGCGCGGTGTGTAGGTCCTAGGGTGAATTGCACCGTCTTATTGCTGCGTGTGCAGGGTCTCCATGAATTGTGTCATTTACAGCGCGCAGTCTGTAAGCGTGCATTCCCAGGTGAATTGCAATCTACTGTGCACGGTCTGCGTGTTTGCGTTGACAGCTTCACAGCAAAGTAAATCACTACAAAAACCCAAGAAAAACAAAGTTACAGGCGTTATCCGCATACAGCGCTGACATTTAAGGGTCGTGCCATCTACCGAAAATAGCAATTATTGTGTCTGGCTGTGCCATCTACCGCTGCTATCTTTCAAAAGTTGCGCGGCGTGTGTATACATTCGTTTGTTCGCTCGTTCGTTTGTTTGTCACGAAAGCCAGCTTGTGTCAGAGCAAAAGATATGACGCACACTGCCCGTATTTTGCTTGAGCATTTGTGGCATGTTGGAAGGTTTTCCAAGAATCGGCCAGGTGGCTACTTCAACAGTTCTCACTGTGAGACTTGTGCGATGTGCAGAATATTTCAATATTATTATTCAAAAAATGTATGCAAGAACGAAGAAGGAGACAAGACCAGACAAGCGAGAACGATGTGAAGACAACATGCTAGCGGCTGAACCAGCAAAGAAGTGCCGATTGTACCACACAAGCACCCAGTGAATCACAAATTCCACACGCCTGGGGTGAAAGGAATATGTAGAACATTGTAGAATTCTTAATGAGAATGCAAACTGACGCAAAAGCAGTCAGATTGAAAAGGCGATAATCTCTAGGAAGTAGAAAGAAGCAAGAACCTGGAGAACCAGCAAAGGGGAACAAGAAAGGCCGCAACACGAAGGTGTGAAGAAGCCACGACCAGATGTGATTTGGAATCATCAAAAGCCCAGAGATAGAAGAGAAGAACAAGAGACCCTCAAGGTTTAAAGGACAAACACATACAGCACTGAAAGACTTACTTTGTTTAAGTTTGCTTGTATTGATAGAGTCTCATAAGGAAGTTTGAAGCAAGGGACACAAATGACCCTGCCAACCTTAAGGCGTTTCTGTTTCCAGAACTTGGGCCGGACACGTGACGAACATGCGCTTGCCATGCAGCTGTTCTAGCCCACACAGTCCACAAGCAGAGCGTGTCAGGCCGGCATACCATCAGAAAGCATTCTTCACCAGGCTCATGACTAAAATTGCTGTGTCCAAAAATAGCAAGCGGTACTGGTGGGCTTGTTTCATTCATTTTGTTGGTCAACAGTTTTGGCTATAGCAACATTGATTGGTTCCAGCAACAAGTCTTGCTTTGACGTCTACCAGTCCGGAGTTCAACGAACCGTCATGTTTGGTGCGGAAGAAGTGACTTGGGATGACCTTCATATATACAGATCCCAGACGCTTGATTCACAAAGTGCGACGTCAATAAATCATGAGAAATCTGTGCGCCTAGGATTATCAACGTCAACCTGTTCTGCAAGAATGCAGAAATAACAGCATGTCCACTGTAGCGTGAGAAGTTTGCAATGGTATGCTGCAGGCGAAGAAAGGACAGCAGCAGAAGAAGGCCAAGCAAGCGAGCAACATTGTCAAGACCTAACAGAAAAGGCTTGCATGCGCTGAGCTTTTTGATTTTGTGATTTGTGATTCACTAGTTTGCCGAAGGCTTGCAATGTGCCAAGACGTGATAAGATGTGATAAGATTTTCAAGATTCTTATAAGAAGGGATGGTCGCAGGAATGGCCATACAAGAAGGCTCTCCAGGCACCAGGCTTCACCATGATAGTCTGATAGTCTTAGAAGATGTTAGAAGTGTCATGTGCATTTCATGATTCCAAGATTTTCCAAACTCAAGTGTTTTGAGGTCACCAATGAAGCTTTCATAGTGATTTGTACTAGTACTGTCGACCTGTCAACCTTTCTTCATGCATTGTTTGATGCTGCACCATGATGCACCATTCGGCTCGAAAAAGCTCATGGATCGCGTTCCGTTCAATTGTGTAGTTGGGCAAGATGGATAAAGGCAAGGCTGCAAAGAGTCGAAACTTTTCAGTTGTTGTTTTCTGATGCTTGTTGATGCATTTTGTTCTTTCGCCAACTCTGTGGTCAGGCAGGCTGGTTGTTCTTGCCTGTGCCGCAGCAACATTGATTGGGATTAACGGCGCTACATTCGCACAGTTCGGACCTTGTCCAAACTTTTTGAAGGTAAATTCTATACTGAAAAAAATGTTCAGACACTGTTTGAATTGTGCAAACGCCTGTGACACTAAGGCCTTTCAGATCGATGGCGAGGTCAAAGGCAAAGAGCTCGAAGATTTTTGCCGAATGCGTAGCAAGGGTTCCCGTTTCACTCTTGGGGTTTCGGGGTTGAGGGTGTGTTCGCTCGACATTGCGTTTATGTTCGCAACCGTTCGCAACCGTCCGCAACCGTCCGCAACCGTCCGCGCGAGGTCCCTATGGCCGTGCCTATGGTAAGTTCTGCAAAAGGGGTCACTTTTGGAGGTTCCATATGTCCCGTTGCTTCGTTTCGCGTGGCAGGCGCGGCACTTCGTGACATTCAGACGTGTTTTGCAACGTGTCGAAAATCATTTTGTGTGGCAGGCACAATACTTTTGCGACGTGTTCAAAAGATGCGTTGCAGTTTTCGTGGCAGGCGCGGCACTTTGGATGTGTGCATCGTGGCAGGCGCAGCGCTTTAGAGTGTCGTGTTGCGTGTTTTTTGCGAATCGCATTGTCAGGGCTGCGTCAAGTGGCGACAAGGTGCAAATTCCGTGGCAGGCGTGGCGTTTTGTGAGATGTGATGAAAATTGACGAAGCCTCGCAGGAAACATCGGTTTTCAGGTAGCAAGTTGCGGTGTTCATCAGAAAACATGCCCGTTTCTCCCGCGTGTCCCGTCTCGAGTTTCTGGTTTTCCTGTGACCTCGCCATGTCTATTGGGGAAGCTGCAAAACCTCTCCTTTTCAAAGGTTTCCAAGCGGGTTGTCATATCGTTTTGCGAGGCAGGCGCGGCACTTTGTGACATTCCAACCTGTTTGATAACCTGTCGAAAGTCGTTTTGCGTGGCAGGCCCAATACTTTTGCGTCGTTTTCACAAGATCAGTTGCAGTGCGGCATCGTTTTCACAAGATGAGTTGCAGTTTGCGTGGCAGGCGCAGCATTTTGGGAGATCTCTGTCGTCATTTTGCGAGGCAGGCGCAGCGCTCCACACTCCACACTCTACACTCCACACTCTACCCTTTACACTTCACACTCCACACTTTACATTCCGCACTTTACACTCTACACTCCACACTCTACACTTTACACACCACACTTTACACTCTACACTGTACACTCCACACTTTACACTTCACACTCCACACTTTACACTCTACACTTTACACTCTACACTTTACACTCCACACTTTACACTCTACACTTTGCACTCTACACTTTACACTCCACACTCCACGCTCTACCCTCCACACTCCACACTTCACGCTCCACACTCCACACTCTGCACTTTACACTCCACACTCAACACTTTACACTGTACTGTACTCCACACTTCACGCTCTACACTGTACACTCTACACTTTACACTCCCCACACTACACTTTACACTCCACACTTTACACTCCACACGTTACACTTTACACACTTTACACTTCACACTTTACACTCCACGCTTTACACTTGACACTTTACACACCGCACTCTACACTACACTGTTTACTTTACACTCCACACTTCACACTTTACTGTACACTTTGCACTTCTTTTCACTCCACACTCTACTTTCTTTCACGTCTATGATGTTTCCCTATCGACGCGTTTCGGAATCCGTACCATGAGCATTCGGGTTCGTGGGCTGCATCTTGCTTGTTACACATTGAGAAAAACCCTACTTTTTTCTGCAGCAAAAGACTTTGTGTAGCCTTTTTGCCACTTGCAGGTTTCCATGGCAGCTAGGACGCCCGGAAATCAACCAACTGACGAGCCAGGCACAGCAGCTTCATATCACATTAACTGGTCACATCATGTCACATCCTCCTAATCGGACCTGTTCACCTGTACAGATCCCTACATCTCTACAGTAGCATCATGAACTGAGCTTCCCTGACAGATTACCCCGAGTTCAAGCCGACGGGCAATTACATGCTGGAGACTCCCTTCTTTAACATGGAAAAGTTCAAGAAGGAGTGAATTAAGATGTCTTGGTCTCATGATTCGCTCAGATGTTCTTATTCGCAGGAAAGTTGGACACGTTTGCTGGGGTATCTGCAGCACGTCCAAGCTTGGGTCTTCGCGACTAGTGTTTGTACGTCACTACGG
>CAMXCT020000640.1:13631-21131 GCA_947184155.2 Cladocopium goreaui | reverse complement strand
CCCTTACAATGTCACCTTGGAAACCTGAACGACATTTACTTGGGAACCTTTACATAATAACCTTGGGGACCTTGAGAAGATTTACGTGGAAAACTTGGGAACCTTGAGGGAACCTTTACAATGCAACCTTGGAAAGCTTGACAACCTTTACTTGGGAAACTTGGAATTTGAGGGAACCTACAATGCAACCTTGGGAAGCTTGAGGCAAACCTTACATGCAACCTGAGAACCATTGAGAACGCACTAGGAAACCTTGAAAACCTTTTTTTTCAGGAACCTTGCGGTAAACCTGGGAACTGAGGGAACCTGGGACAAATCTACCTTGAGGGGAAATTGTAGAAACATTACAATGTCACCTTGGCTGGGAACACTGGGAATCTTGACGGGAAACCTTTACAATGAAACCTTGGAAAGCTTGAGTAACATTGACAATATAACCTGGAACCCCTTGAGAACCTTTACAATGTAACCTTGGGAACCTTGAGGGAACCTACAATGCACTTGGAAAGCTTGAGGAGACCTTGACACATACCTTGGAACCCTTGAGAACCTTTACAATGTTAAACTTGGTGGCACCTTGAGGGAACCTTTACAATACAAACTTGGGAACCTTGAAAACTTGGGACACCTCAGGGAACCTGAGGAAACCTCAAGAAACCTTCGGGAACCTTGGGAACCTTGAGGGAACCTTGACAATCTAACCTTGGGATACCTTGGGAATCTTATAGAAACCTTTACAATGTCACCTTGGGAACCTGGACCACGTTTACTTGGGAACCTTTACATAATAATCTTGGGAACCTTGACAACCTTTACTTGGAAAACTTGGGAACCTTGCAGGGAACCTTGAAGGAACCTTGAGGGACTTGAGGGAACCTTTTGGGAACCTTTTTGGAACCTTGAGGGAACCTTGAGGAACCTTGGGAACCTTTACTTGGGAACCTTTAAATGGGAACCTTTACTTGGAACCTGGGAACCTTGGGGGAATGGGTTTTGGAGCTGCTCCGGTCTGCTCCGAAACCTTTACTATGGCTGAAGACCCCAAAGCATTCTGCTGTTGGGGAAAAATCGCTTTTTTTTATCGTACGGATATTTTTTAGACTATTTTGTATCTATAACCGAACGAAACTTCCACTTAAACTGCTAGCAAACTTCCACTTTTTTAAGGCTAGAAAAGTGGAAACTTCCACTTTTTAAGTGTCGCATTTTGAGGTGAAAATTGCATGATGACCAACATTCAGTCAAGGTTGATATATCAAGTAAAAACACATTCTTCATCCACATCAGTCCTGGATCATAATAATGGTGGAAAATGGTTTTGAACAACTATTTCAAAAACAAGTCGTGTCCCAAAACAAATGGATGTCTAAGAATGATCAGTTATCAAACCTTGCAGCCTTGCACTTTCAGCATCTCTCAACAACCCTTTGCCTTCCGCTGGTAGGTTATCCAAGACAGTTTTGAAAACAAAGTCTCTAGCATCTCTGCCTGCTCCTTCGTCGCAGCTTTCTCTTTGTGGATGGACTGTGCCATGTTGGTGCCCCTAGGTGTAGCACAACAGGGATAGTATTGGGTTTGAAGTTGACCAAGGAGAACTCCACCTATCTAACTGCTCTCTCTCTCTCTCTTTCTCTCAACACCATCGTCTCAAACATGCAATCATCAACCCTCTGCAAACCTAGAAACAGCTCTATACATAATGTATCTTCTGAGAACGTATTGCTTTGTCGAAGGAAGTTTAGAAGTCAAACTTCCGACAATATGGACAGATGAAAAGCAGAGTCGAAAAGTAGGCTCGCTAAAGCGGCGGGTGCGGAGCCAGCTGGCCAGATGAGAGATGAAAAATTGCACGCCGTTGTGGCGCGAAGCACATTTCGAAGTCAAAATGTACAAAACACACCATTGTCGGACCACTTTTGGAAGTTGAGATGTCGAAAAAGTGCACGCCGTCATGGCGCGAAGCACATTTCGAAGTCAAAATTTACAAAGCACACCATTGTCGGACCACTTTTGGAAGTTGAGATGTCGAAAAAGTGCACGCCGTCGTGGCGCGAAGCACATTTCGAAGTCAAAATGTACAAAGCACACCATTGTCGGACCACTTTTGGACGTTGAGATGTCGAAAAAGTGCACGCCGTTGTGGCGGGAAGCACATTTCGAAGTCAAAGTGTAAAAAACTTAAGGGTACGGACCACTTTTGGACGTTCAGATGTCGTTTTGCATGGTAGGCGCAAGGGATTGTGCACCTTGTCAAAAGTGAGCAAAACGTGAGGGTTTTGTAGCAATTTCAACTACAACCACCACTACACCACACTACACTCCAATACACCACACTACAACTACAACTACACCTTCACTACATTCCAATACACTACACTCCACTACACTACACTGCATTCAATTACACTCAATTACACTACACTACACTACATTACACTCCACTACACTACATTACACTACACTACGCTACCTTCCGCTACACTTCACTACATTGCACTACAACTACAACTACAACTACAACTACACAACCACACTCCATCACACTACACTACACTAAATTACACTACACTACATTACACTACACTACACTACACTCCACTACGCTAAATTACACTACACTACACTACATTACACTACACTCCACTACACTCCACTACACAAAATTACATTACATTACACTACACTACACTCCACTACACTACATTACACTACACTACACTACGCTACCTTCCACTACACTTCACTACATTGCACTACACTACACTACAACTACAGCTACAACTACGACTACACAACTACACTCCACTACACTCCACTACACTAAATTACACTACACTACACTACATTACACTGCACTACACTACATTCCACTACACTCCACTACACTCTACACTACATTACACTACACTACATTACGCTGAATGACACTGCACCACAGATAGACAGGTAGACAGACAGACAGACAGACGACAGACAGACAGACAGACAGACGACAGACAGACAGACAGACAGACAGACAGACAGAGACAGACAGACAGACAGACAGATAGATAGATAGATATATAGATAGACAGGTAGACAGCTAGACAGACAGACAGATGAAAGAGAGAGATAGATGGATGGATGGATGGATAGATAGATAGATAGATGGGTAATTAGATGAAAGAGAGAGAGAGATAGATAGATACATAGAAGATAGGTTGGTAGGTAGGTAGATAGTCAGAGAAAGAGAGAGAAAGAGAGGAGACCTCAAGCACCTTTCGGTCCATCAGTGGATTCGCTCTGCCATCCCTGATTCACAACAGCCAATCTCTCCTATGGTTTCCTATTTTTGAAACTTCCGCCACCGCCTTGTGCGGTACTACTGGGAACATGAAACTGATTTTATTTTCAACTATTCTTTTCCGGCCGCACAGTTCCTGCTTCGACGCTCTGAAAGGCATAGAAGACTTTGCCGTTTCTTTCGATCTTGTAGATTTCACCTTCTTGTAAAGCATGTTCGAAAGCCTGGTCTGAGTTCTGGAAATATAGCCCCTTCATGACCGTTCTGGGGTACCCCTTCTCCTTCTCGGAGCCATATCTCCTTTCGAACATCTCCTTGGCCTCTTTGAACATTGGCTTATCTACGTTGAGGCTGTACGTACCAGTGGGCAGCTTTGTGAACAACTGGTTGATGATGTTCGTTCGAGCACGGGGTGAGCTCTCGGACATAGCTTCTCTTTCGTACAAGTCCAGAATGTGCGGAGGAAGATCTTTCTGCATTTGGCGGAACTTGATGGCCTTTCCCTTGTCCCTGTGGTCTGACTCTTCACTCTCATTCTCATTCTCTGCGTTTTTCTGATTCTCATCTTCATCAGTCTTTGCCTTCTTGATGCCACCTCTCATGTCTTCCAAGGTCTTGTTCAGAGATCCAGTGGCCGCAGGACGCTTCATTGGACCTCCAGTCTTCTTCGTCTCCCCATCATCTCGCAACGCCGCGGATTGTTTTTTCATCTTGTTCCAAGAAACTCTGTCCTAAAATGTTTACCGTTTGTTTTCCGGTGGGTGAAACTTTTGGCACGACTGAATAGTTGAAAGCATAGTGGCAAACAATGGGATCATGTTTCTCTGATATTTCAAGGTGAAGTTTAGTGGAAGTTTAGTGGAAGTTTCCACTAATCTTCCACTTAAGAAAGTAGAAGTTTGATAGAAGTTCGATAGAAGTTTGCTGGAAGCTTAGTGGCAGTTTAGTGGAAGTTTGATGGCGCATGTGCACAAACCATCGAGAGGGTTGCAAAAGTTGCAAACTGAAACTTCTACTTTCCCTTCTTAAACTTCCACTTAAACATCCACTTTGCAAGTGGAAGTTTGATGGAAACTTCCAATAACTTCCACTAAACTTATACTTACTGAAATCACGCTCATGAATGCAACCACTCACCCTCAACATTCTCACAACATTCTCTCAACATTCCTTCGGCATTCTTTCAGCATTCTCTCAGCATTCTCTCAACATTCCCTCAACATTCTCTCAACATTCTCTCAACATTCCCCCGACATGCCCCCAACATTCAGTCCATGCTTGTGAAGGTCCACTGGTAGGAAGTGCAAGCTGTTAAAATTTGAAATTTCTCTCAATCAAACCCCGAATCAAGTTTCTCAGCATCAACAAGTCGGGAAATAGATATTGGCAAACAAACGGCCCATGCCTGTGAAGGTCCCCACTGGTGGGGAGTGCAAACTGTTAAAACTTGAAATTTCTCTCAATCAAACTCCAAATCAAGCTTCTCAGAATCCAGTGGGAAAATAAATATTGGCAAACAAACAGTCCATGCTTGTGAAGGTCCACTGGTAGTAGGGAGTGCAAACTGTTAAAACTTGAAACTTCTCTCAATCAAACTCCAAATCAAGTTTTCTCAGAATCCAGTGGGAAAATAAATGTTAGCAAACAAACAGCCCATGCTTGTGAAGGTCCACTGATAGGGAGTGCAAACCGGTAAAACTTGAAACTTCTCTCAATCAAACTCCGAATGAAGTTTCTCAGAACCCAATCGGAAAATTAACACTGGCAAACAAACAGCCCATGCTTGTGAAGGTCCACTGGTAGGAAGTGCAAACTGTCAAACCTTGAAACTTGTCTCAATCAACTCCAAACCAAATTTTTAGACATTGGCAAACAAACAGTCCATTCTTGTGAAGGTTCCCTGGTAAGGAGTGCAAACTGTCAAAACTTGAAACCTCTCAATCAAACTCCAAATCAAGTTTTGCAGAGTGCAACCGGAGAATAGATATTGGTAAACAATCAGTCCATGCTTGTGAAGGTCCATTGGTGGGGAGTGCAAACTCTCAAAACATGAAACTTCTCTTAATCAAACTCCAAATCAAGTTTTGCAGAGTGCAACCGGAGAATAGATATTGGTAAACAATCAGTCCATGCTTGTGAAGGTCCACTGGTGGGGAGTGCAAACTGTCAAAACCTGAAACTTCTCTCAATCAAACTCCGAATCAAGTTTCCCAGAATCCAGTCAGAAAATAAATATTGGCAAACAAACAACAGTCCATGCTTGTGAAGGTCCACTGGTATGGACTGCAAACTGTCAAGACTTAAATTTCTCTCAATCAAACTCCAAATGAAGTTTCTCACCATCACGTCGAAAAATAGGTATTGGCAAGCATATATAATACAATCAATTTCTGTAAATGTCCATTGTTGTAACCCCAATTATAGCCAACGGATAAAAAAACACGTGTTCAATCAAAATGTGATGATTAGTTCATATGCTTGTATTTCTGTCGCAGTCTCTATCTAAATTTCACGGCCACAAAACTTCCACAAAACTGCCACTTTTCAGCTAAATAATTGCACGAAACTTCCACAAAAAAGGTGGAAGTTTTGGATAAAATTCCACATTCAAAGGTGGAAGTTTACCAGAAGTTTAGTGGAAACTTTGAGTATTTGTCGAATTTGAGTATTTGTCGACTATTGTTTATCGTATACGGCTACTTTTTTTTTCGAAAAAATAGCCGTTGAAACGTTAAGATTTTATCGTCGAACGATAAAAAAATAGATTAAAAAAAGAGTCGAATTAGATTATTTGCACCAAACAAAGCCTCTCCGGCACCAAGCCTTCCTGGAACCTTCTCCGGAACCTTCTCCAGAACCCTGTTGAATCGATCTGGCTCTGCACCAAGCTTCTCCGACCTTCTCCGGAACCTTCTCCGGAACCTTCTCCGGAACCCTATTGAACTTAACCCGGCTTTGCACCAGAGCTTCCTGGAACCTTCTCCGGAACCTTCTCCGGAACCCCGTTGAACCTGACCTGGCTCTGCACCAAAGCCTCCCAGACCTTCTCCGGAACCCTCTCTGGAACCCTGTTGAACATAGACCTTCTCCGGAACCTTCGGAACCTTCTCCGGAACCTCGTTGAACCTGACCCGGCGCCTGCACCAGTGCACGCCGGAGCTATTCTGGGCAGAAGACCCCATTAGCTTAAGCTGTTGGGGAAAAATAGGAAACCTATAGGAGAGGTTGGTTGTTGTGAATCACGGGTGGCAGAGCGAATCCACTGATGGACTGACAGGTGGTTGGAGTTGTGTTGTTTGGAGTAGTTGCAATGGTTGCAGTGGTCACCTTACCACAACTGCTGGCATGTAGTTTGGTGTAGTGCAGTCGTAGTTGTAGTTGTAGTGTGGTGTAGTGGGGTTGTAGTTGTAATGTGTAATAAGTGTAGCGCAGTTGTAGTTGTAGTTGTGGTGTGCTGTAATTAGCGTAGTGTAGTGTATTGTAGTGTACCGTAGTGTTGTGTACTGTAGTGTGGTATAGTGTGGTGTAGTGTAGTTGGTGTAGTGTCGTGTAGTGCAATTTAGTGGCAGTTACAATTGTAGTTGCAGTTGTAGTTGTAGTTGTAGCGTAATGTAGTCTAGTGTAGTGTAGTGTAGTGCAATGTAGTGTAGTTGCAGCTGCATTTGTATTTGTAGTTGTAGCGTACTGCAGTGTAACTAGTGTAGTGTAGTGTAGTATAGTGTAATTAGCGTAGTGTAATGTAGCGTAGTGAGTTTCTTTGTATTTGTAGCTGTAGTAGTTGTAGTAGTTGTTGTAGTGTAGTGTAGTGGTTGTTGTAGCTGTAGTTGTAGTTGTAGCTGTCTATCCATCTAGCTATCTATCTATCTATCTCTATCTGTTTGTCTGTCTGTCTGTCTATCTGTCTGTCTGTCTATCTGCAAGCTCGGAAACGCAGCTATTGTGCGACCCGTCCTCAATTTTTGAACTTGACAACATTAGAAACGAAACAATTCTGCGAGACTTCTTTTTCGAAGTTGACAACATCAAAAATTACACCGGCATAGACCCCAGATAGAAAAGGTTGGAACTGATGGTTCAGTTCCCAACGTGGGAACCAAGGTTACCATGGCAAGGAACTGCCGGTTCCCAGACCTTGAAACTTACGGTTCCCAACCTGGGAACCAGAGGGTACCATTGCAAGGAATTGCCGGTTCCCAGAAGTTAGAATTTATGTTTTC
>CAMXCT020000640.1:7500-13152 GCA_947184155.2 Cladocopium goreaui | reverse complement strand
CTACACTACATTACACTGCACTACACTACATTCCACTACACTCCACTACTCTACACTACATTACACTACACTACATTACGCTGAATGACACTGCACCACAGATAGACAGGTAGACAGACAGACAGACGACAGACAGACAGACAGACAGACAGACAGATAAATAGATAGATAGATAGATATATAGATAGACAGGTAGACAGCTAGACAGACAGACAGACAGATGAAAGAGAGAGAGAGAGAGATAGATGGATGGATGGATGGATAGATAGATAGATAGATGGGTAATTAGATGAAAGAGAGAGAGAGAGATAGATAGATAGATCGATAGATAGATAGATACATAGAAGATAGGTTGGTAGGTAGGTAGATAGTCAGAGAAAGAGAGAGAAAGAGAGGAGACCTCAAGCACCTTTCGGTCCATCAGTGGATTCGCTCTGCCATCCCTGATTCACAACAGCCAATCTCTCCTATGGTTTCCTATTTTTGAAACTTCCGCCACCGCCTTGTGCGGTACTACTGGGAACATGAAACTGATTTTATTTTCAACTATTCTTTTCCGGCCGCACAGTTCCTGCTTCGACGCTCTGAAAGGCATAGAAGACTTTGCCGTTTCTTTCGATCTTGTAGATTTCACCTTCTTGTAAAGCATGTTCGAAAGCCTGGTCTGAGTTCTGGAAATATAGCCCCTTCATGACCGTTCTGGGGTACCCCTTCTCCTTCTCGGAGCCATATCTCCTTTCGAACATCTCCTTGGCCTCTTTGAACATTGGCTTATCTACGTTGAGGCTGTACGTACCAGTGGGCAGCTTTGTGAACAACTGGTTGATGATGTTCGTTCGAGCACGGGGTGAGCTCTCGGACATAGCTTCTCTTTCGTACAAGTCCAGAATGTGCGGAGGAAGATCTTTCTGCATTTGGCGGAACTTGATGGCCTTTCCCTTGTCCCTGTGGTCTGACTCTTCACTCTCATTCTCATTCTCTGCGTTTTTCTGATTCTCATCTTCATCAGTCTTTGCCTTCTTGATGCCACCTCTCATGTCTTCCAAGGTCTTGTTCAGAGATCCAGTGGCCGCAGGACGCTTCATTGGACCTCCAGTCTTCTTCGTCTCCCCATCATCTCGCAACGCCGCGGATTGTTTTTTCATCTTGTTCCAAGAAACTCTGTCCTAAAATGTTTACCGTTTGTTTTCCGGTGGGTGAAACTTTTGGCACGACTGAATAGTTGAAAGCATAGTGGCAAACAATGGGATCATGTTTCTCTGATATTTCAAGGTGAAGTTTAGTGGAAGTTTAGTGGAAGTTTCCACTAATCTTCCACTTAAGAAAGTAGAAGTTTGATAGAAGTTCGATAGAAGTTTGCTGGAAGCTTAGTGGCAGTTTAGTGGAAGTTTGATGGCGCATGTGCACAAACCATCGAGAGGGTTGCAAAAGTTGCAAACTGAAACTTCTACTTTCCCTTCTTAAACTTCCACTTAAACATCCACTTTGCAAGTGGAAGTTTGATGGAAACTTCCAATAACTTCCACTAAACTTATACTTACTGAAATCACGCTCATGAATGCAACCACTCACCCTCAACATTCTCACAACATTCTCTCAACATTCCTTCAGCATTCTTTCAGCATTCTCTCAGCATTCTCTCAGCATTCCCTCAACATTCTCTCAACATTCTCTCAACATTCCCCCGACATTCCCCCAACATTCAGTCCATGCTTGTGAAGGTCCACTGGTAGGAAGTGCAAACTGTTAAAACTTGAAATTTCTCTCAATCAAACCCCGAATCAAGATTCTCAGCATCAACAAGTCGGGAAATAGATATTGGCAAACAAACGGCCCATGCCTGTGAAGGTCCCCACTGGTGGGGAGTGCAAACTGTTAAAACTTGAAATTTCTCTCAATCAAACTCCAAATCAAGCTTCTCAGAATCCAGTGGGAAAATAAATATTGGCAAACAAACAGTGCATGCTTGTGAAGGTCCACTGGTAGTAGGGAGTTGTTAAAACTTGAAACTTCTCTCAATCAAACTCCAAATCAAGTTTCTCAGAATCCAGTGGGAAAATAAATGTTAGCAAACAAACAGCCCATGCTTGTGAAGGTCCACTGATAGGGAGTGCAAACCGGTAAAACTTGAAACTTCTCTCAATCAAACTCCGAATGAAGTTTCTCAGAACCCAATCGGAAAATTAACACTGGCAAACAAACAGCCCATGCTTGTGAAGGTCCACTGGTAGGAAGTGCAAACTGTCAAACCTTGAAACTTGTCTCAATCAAACTCCAAACCAAATTTTTAGACATTGGCAAACAAACAGTCCATTCTTGTGAAGGTTCCCTGGTAAGGAGTGCAAACTGTCAAAACTTGAAACCTCTCAATCAAACTCCAAATCAAGTTTTAAGCAGAGTGCAACCGGAGAATAGATATTGGTAAACAATCAGTCCATGCTTGTGAAGGTCCATTGGTGGGGAGTGCAAACTCTCAAAACATGAAACTTCTCTCAATCAAACTCCAAATCAAGTTTTGCAGAGTGCAACCGGAGAATAGATATTGGTAAACAATCAGTCCATGCTTGTGAAGGTCCACTGGTGGGGAGTGCAAACTGTCAAAACCTGAAACTTCTCTCAATCAAACTCCGAATCAAGTTTCCCAGAATCCAGTCAGAAAATAAATATTGGCAAACAAACAACAGTCCATGCTTGTGAAGGTCCACTGGCATGGACTACAAACTGTCAAGACTTAAATTTCTCTCAATCAAACTCCAAATGAAGTTTCTCACCATCACGTCGAAAAATAGGTATTGGCAAGCATATATAATACAATCAATTTCTGTAAATGTCCATTGTTGTAACCCCAATTATAGCCAAACGATAAAAAAACACGTGTTCAATCAAAATGTGATGATTAGTTCATATGCTTGTATTTCTGTCGCAGTTTCTATCTAAATTTCACGGCCACAAAACTGCCACTTTTCAGCTAAATAATTGCACGAAACTTCCACAAAAAAGGTGGAAGTTTTGGATAAAATTCCACATTCAAAGGTGGAAGTTTACCAGAAGTTTAGTGGAAACTTCTACTTTCGAAACGGTGCCTACGATAAAATAATAGTCGAATTTGAGTATTTGTCGACTATTGTTTATCGTATACGGCTACTTTTTTTTTCGAAAAAATAGCCGTTGAAACGTTAAGATTTTATCGTCGAACGATAAAAAAATAGATTAAAAAAAGAGTCGAATTAGATTATTTTCTTAAAACGATAGAATTTTAGGTTATAGAAAAAAATAGTCTAACCTAGTCTATCGGGCCCACACCTTCTCCAGAACCTTCTCCGGAACCTTCTCCGGAACCTTCTCCGGAACCCTGTTGAACCTGACCTGGCTCTGCACCAAACAAAGCCTCTCCGGCACCAAGCCTTCCTGGAACCTTCTCCGGAACCTTCTCCAGAACCCTGTTGAATCGATCTGGCTCTGCACCAAGCTTCTCCGACCTTCTCCGGAACCTTCTCCGGAACCTTCTCCGGAACCCTATTGAACTTAACCCGGCTTTGCACCAGAGCTTCCTGGAACCTTCTCCGGAACCTTCTCCGGAACCCCGTTGAACCTGACCTGGCTCTGCACCAAAGCCTCCCAGACCTTCTCCGGAACCCTCTCTGGAACCCTGTTGAACATAGACCTTCTCCGGAACCTTCGGAACCTTCTCCGGAACCTCGTTGAACCTGACCCGGCGCCTGCACCAGTGCACGCCGGAGCTATTCTGGGCAGAAGACCCCATTAGCTTAAGCTGTTGGGGAAAAATAGGAAACCTATAGGAGAGGTTGGTTGTTGTGAATCACGGGTGGCAGAGCGAATCCACTGATGGACTGACAGGTGGTTGGAGTTGTGTTGTTTGGAGTAGTTGCAATGGTTGCAGTGGTCACCTTACCACAACTGCTGGCATGTAGTTTGGTGTAGTGCAGTTGTAGTTGTAGTTGTAGTGTGGTGTAGTGGGGTTGTAGTTGTAATGTGTAATAAGTGTAGCGCAGTTGTAGTTGTAGTTGTGGTGTGCTGTAATTAGCGTAGTGTATTGTAGTGTAGTGTATTGTAGTGTACCGTAGTGTTGTGTACTGTAGTGTGGTATAGTGTAGTGTGGTGTAGTGTAGTTGGTGTAGTGTCGTGTAGTGCAATTTAGTGGTAGTTACAATTGTAGTTGCAGTTGCAGTTGTAGTTGTAGTTGTAGCGTAATGTAGTCTAGTGTAGTGTAGTGTAGTGCAATGTAGTGTAGTTGTAGTTGCATTTGTATTTGTAGTTGTAGCGTACTGCAGTGTAACTAGTGTAGTGTAGTGTAGTATAGTGTAATTAGCGTAGTGTAATGTAGCGTAGTGAGTTTCTTTGTATTTGTAGCTGTAGTAGTTGTAGTAGTTGTTGTAGTGTAGTGTAGTGGTAGTGGTTGTTGTAGCTGTAGTTGTAGTTGTAGCTGTCTATCCATCTAGCTATCTATCTATCTATCTATCTATCTCTATCTGTTTGTCTGTCTGTCTGTCTATCTGTCTGTCTGTCTATCTGCAAGCTCGAAAACGCAGCTATTTTGCGACCCGTCCTCAATTTTTGAACTTGACAACATTAAAAACGAAACAATTCTGCGAGACTTCTTTTTCGAAGTTGACAACATCAAAAACAAAAGAATTCTGCGCGACTTCCTTCAAAAATGGAGTGCTGAGTGCAGAGCTGACGGCCTTGTACCAATGCCATGTCATACGAAGTGCTGCACGTGTCACGCAAAATCATCTTAGCACACCTAAAGATCTGATGCTCCAAATCTCAGGAAATCAGCGCCCTGACCTCCTAACATCTCTGATGAACATGTCTCTTGTACTGCGCCTGCCACGCGAAATGCATCTTTGCAGACCCTCTTCAAAAGTCCCACGCTTGCCATCGTTTTTGGACATGCTACAAAACCCTCACGTTTTGCTCACTTTTGACAAGGTGCACAATCCCTTGTGCCTGCCACGCGAAACGACATCTGAACCTTCAAGAGTGGTCCGAGCATGTGGTGTTTTTAACATGCTGACTTCGAAATGTGCTTCGCGCCACAACGGCGTGCACTTTTTCGACATCTCCGAACGTGCGGTGCTTTTAGCTTTTTCACTTGCAAATGTGCTTCGCGCCACAATGGCGTGCACTCTTTCGACATCTCAACTTCCAAAAGTGCTCCGAACCCGTCAGTTTTTTACACTTTTGACTTTGAAATGTGCTTCGCGCCACAACGGCGTGCAATTTTTCATCTCTCATCTGGCCAGCTGGCTCCGCACCCGCCGCTTTAGCGAGCCTACTTTTCGACCCTCCAGAGCCACAAATCATTGGAAAAACAGAGTGTTTCGCGACTTTCCTGCCTTTTTGCGTACCTGGATCTTCTTTCTTCTGAGACTTTCTCTTTTTTGATCTTCTTTCTTCTTCTCTTCCCTTCTCTGACTCTTCCCATCTCTGCTTTTCATCTCTCCATTTTGTCGGAAGTTTGACTTCTAAACTTCCTACTGTTATATATACAAAGATCGGGGCCAGGGGGGAGTCAATAAATGTAAGATCTCCTTCTATAGGCACATGAGCTTGGAACATTTTCTGGATACCCCCCCATAACAACGTTTGAAGTAAGATGAAATAGGCTTAAACAAGGCGGGTGGAGGA
>CAMXCT020000640.1:0-2500 GCA_947184155.2 Cladocopium goreaui | reverse complement strand
TGCTTACCACCAAATCAAAGTTGATGCCTTGTTGTTGGCTCCTGACATTTAGCATGTGACACGCAGCCAATCAGTTTGCTCGTGGTAAGTGAAGCCGCGGTACAACCATGTTGGCCTTTTCCTGGTTGTATCTTTTTTGCATCGCACCGTTGCGGGGAAAGGTAGTGGCATGTTTTCGCGTACGGCTTTTTGAGTGTCAGCAGAATCTTTCTCCTGTCAGGTCATAGCCGCATGCCTTCCCACAGACGCACTCTGTCTGTGAAACCAGACACGAAATCCCCTTCACTAGGAGTGTGTTACGCAACCATTCAGTTTGCTCGCAGGAAGTAAAGCGGTGATACAACCATCCTTGGTGCTTACCACCAATCAAAGAAGATGCCCTGCTGTTGACTCCTGACGTTTAGCATGTGATACGCAACCACTCAGTTCGCTCGTGGTAAGTGAAGCCGCGATACGACCATGTTGGCCTTTTCCTGTGGTTATATCCTTGGTGCTAACCACCAATCAAAGTTGATGCCTTGTTGTTGACTCCTGCGATTTAGCGTGTGATACGCAACCACTCAGTTCGCTCGTGGTCAGCAAAGCCACGATACAACCATGTTGGTTTTTTCCTGGTTGGATCCTTTTTGCAGAGCACGGTTGCGGGGAAAGGTAGAGGCATGTTTTCGCATACGGCTTTTTGAGTGCCAGCAGAATCTTTCTCCTGTAAAGTCATAGCCCCTTGCCTTCCCAAAGATTCACTCTGTGAAACCAGACACGGTATCCTCTTCACTAGGAGTGCATGACGCAACCATACAGTTTGCTTGCTGAAGTCGCGATACGGCCAAGTTTGTGTTTTCGTGGTTATACCAGTAGTACCGCACAAGGCGGTGGCGGAAGTTTCAAAAATAGGAAACCTATAGGAAGGGTTGGTTGTTGCGACTCACGGATGGCAGGGCGAATCCACTGATGGACCGAAAGGTGGTTGGAGTTGTGTTTTTTGGAGTGGTTTCAATGGTTGCAGCGGTCACCTCACTCACAACTCCTGGATGTAGTGTGGTGTAGCGCAGTAGTTGTAGTTGTAGTTGTAGTGATGTTGATGTTGTTGAAGTTGTTGAGGTTGTTGAAGTTGTTAAAGTTGTTGAAATTGTAATGTTGCAGTTGCAATTGTAGTTGTAGTCGTAGTTGAAGCGCAGTTGAAGTTGTAATTGTCTTACTTGTAGTAATTGTAGTAATGGTGTGGCGCAATAGTTGCAGTTGTAGGTGTAGTTGTAGTAGTAGCGTAGTTGAAGTTGTAATTGTCTTACTTGTAGTAATTGTAGTAATGGTGTAGCGCAATAGTTGTAGTTGCAGGTGTAGTTGTAGTTGTAGTGTGGTGGAGTTGTAGTTGTAAGTTGTAGCTGTAATGTAGTGTAATTAGTGTAGTGTAGTTAAAGTTGCAGTTGTAGTTGTGGTGTGGGGTGGTGTAATTAGTGTTGTGTATTGTAGTGTACTGTAGTGTTGTGTACTGTAGCATGGCATAGTGTAGTGTGGTCTAGTGTATTGTAGTGTAAACTAGTGTAGTTGTAGTTGTAGTGTAGTGTCGTGTAGTGCAATCTAGTGGTAGTTGCAGTTGTAGTGTAATGTAATAAATTGGCTAACGCCCTGGTGCCGCCAACCCCCTTTCAAGGGTGGAGGAAGGAAAGCGCATATATATATATAATTATACCCTAACCGGAGAAAAAAGAAGAACAAGTGCGCGTTGCTGTGATGGCAACAATGAAATTTTATGCGATTGATGATTTTTAAATATAAACATAGATTGTGAGTGCTTGAAGGATCAAAGTACTCCACAGTTCGTATTGGCAACTGTTTGCGAAAGACAAATTCATGCTTCACGCAGAGGTTGTGGCAGATTGAATACAGGTATGTCATCTTCATCAGCATCATCAGCATCAGCATCACCATGAGAGGGATATTGATAGATGAGAAGTTGTTGAAACCTCGGAAAAAGATAGGTTATGTCAAATCACAATGTTTTGTATTTATAGTTTTTAGGAATCATTTATAAACGGGCCATGTTCATTCATTGTCGTTTAGCAGGTAGATCATCAGATAGTTTGGCCTTGCAAAGTGAAACAAGTTACCAGAGGGTCATAGATTCGAAGTCCATCCTTTCGATCTGATGGATCCTCCTGATCCTCCTGGCGATCCAGCTCCACCAGTGGACGAGGACGGAGAATGACGGAGTGCTCTAACAACAAATGCTTGCGGCCGGAGTGCTTGGTGCAAGCAGCCGCGAGGGATTTGGAGCGTTTTAGGGGTTTTACGGCTGGCAAGCGGCAGGCTTGAACGCCCTAACAACAGAGGGCTATGGAGGCAATGGAGGCAAACGGCAGGCTGCAACGCTCTAACAACAAATGCTTGTGGCCAGAGTGCTTGTTGCCAGCAGCCGCGAGGGATTTGAAGGGCAGGCTTGAACGCCCTAACAACAGAGGGCTATGGAGGCAATGGAGGCAAACGGCAGGCTGCAACGCTCAGG